>NIVC01001599.1:32500-82812 GCA_002269645.1 Macrostomum lignano | reverse complement strand
GATAAAGACCGGATAAATACTGGATAAAGACGGATGAAGACTGGATGAAGACTGGGTGAAGACTGGATAAAGAATCAATAAAGGTAGATAGATGCACAAAGGATTGCATTGTACCAGTACAGTACATAGGCATGAATATTCGTGTGGGACTTGGCAAGACTTTTCTATTGGTTTTAAAACTGGCGAGGACAGAGCCAGCCCCCCCATGCCCAATGGCAAGTGTCCAACCAACCGAAACGTTTAAAAATTGGTGGATAAATTTCCCCGACCAAAAAACTGGGAATTCCAATCCCAGAAAAAATTGGACAGTCCCACCAGCTCAGCAATAATATTCCAATGTCAGCGCCATGGACTCTGAGACAGAGTCAGTTGGGATAATTTCTAATCGTCTGCAGAAATACGAGATGATTGAGTCCACTCGTGAGTAACCCAATGACTCTGTGCTCCAGCTGCTGCCTGTAGATCGGATGTTGCAGTTTGCGGAATTTTTGGTAGCTCATACAGTTCAGGCTATGGATGGGACCAGACACCAGATCCACTGGAATGCAGTGTGATTAGACTGTAGATTAGAGTGTGACTAGATGCGGATTAAAATAGTGAGACTAGATGCAGATTAGAGTGTGACTTGATGCATATTAGATATAGTGTGACTAGACGCAGGCTAGAGTGTGACTAGATGCGATTAGAGGTGACTAGATGCAGATTAGAGTGTGACTAGATGCAGATTAGAGTGTGACTTGATGCATATTAGATATAGTGTGACTAGATGAGGATAAGAGTGTGATTAGATGCAGATTAGATATAGTGTGACTAGACGCAGACTAGAGTGTTACTAGATGAAGATTAGAGTGTTACTAGATGCAGATTGAAGTGTACTTGATGCAGATTAGAGTGTGATTAGATGTGGATTAGAATATGACTAGACACGGCCCGATGTAAATATATGCAGTATAAGCTTTCAAGCGCAGAAGCCCAACCTGCAACCCCGTCACCACTGTAATCGGTCGCACCAAAATCAAGGACCACTAGAGTTACCGTTGTGTCCATAGTAACAATTGATCCAGGGATATGAGGCATTTAAGGTTTAGCTGCAACTTCTGACCGGAAACTTAATGCCAGTGAACTGCATGCCCACGATCGCCCATCTCTCAGACTGCCCTCCTGCCGATGCCAGCCAGCCGCCCAGCCAGCAGTCCAACGGCGATGGACCGGCCAGGGACGGGCAGGCGCACCTTCAGCAGCAGTTTCCAGCGCGACGCCTGAAGGTCTGGCTACCGCTGTCGCATCTCCCGCAGCCTTCCAGTATCCCAACCCCTGGGTCCGCAGATCCACCCGACACGCGCCGCCTTCAGCATCGCAATCGGAGGGCCAGCAGCTGACTGTTGCAGCCGCGGGACGCCCAGCCTCTTTGAAATTGTTCGCCAGAACTTCATCAGCTATTGCCAGACAACGTCCCTCGCGCGTGTCCGACCGGCGTACTGCGGCACATCTGGATCCTGTTCACCTGCACCTTCTTCCTGGGATGCTTCACCTGCTTGGCTCTCATCATCAAGCAGTACCTGGCCTATGACGTCATCCACCAGCCCAGGACCGTGCGCAACCACCCGGTGCAGTTCCCCTCCTTCACGGTGTGCAACACGCGGCCCTTCTCCCAGGCGGGCATCCAGTACATCCTGGACCGCGGCCTCGTGCTGCCCAAGAACTACTCGCAGTTCGTCATGCAGGCAATGCGCAACACCGCGGAGAACCAGCGGGGCGTCGGGTTCAACGACACCACCAAGGAGGCGCTCAGCACCATCTTCGAGACCAAGGGCTACTCGAGAACGTGCCCAGGGGCTTCGACATCGCGCGCTGGGCCACACGATTGACCAGACTATTCTGATCTGCGAGACCACCATCCTGGACAAGGACTTCAAGCGGTCGAAGTTCTGCGAGACCATCGGCACGTGGACCAGGACCTACGATAACAAATTCCTGAACTGCTACACCTTCACAGCCGACGCCAACAACACGCAGAAGATCCTCACGGTGAGGATCATGGCCTACACGAACGAGAGGAACCTCACAAACTGTCCGGACTGCAGCAGCTTCCCGGCCACGCAGGTGTCCGGCCTGCGGGTGCAGCTGCACAACGCTGGTAACTACCCGGAAGTGCAGGAGGAGGGACTCAACATCCGGCCAGGCAGCCTCACGGAGATCCGCTTCGAGACCAAGGAGTGGGTGATGAAGGAGCCGCCGCCGGCCGCTGCTCCACTCGGGTGCGCGCCGTCCGTGCTGTTCAACGGGGACGCCTTCACCTACAGCTACCAGGCCTGCAAGAAGAAGGTGGGTGGGCGGGGCGGCCGCTTCTCGGGGTTGGGAGAGGGCGTAGACAGGACCGGGGGCGCTAGGATCAGTTGTTACTATGGATACAACGGTAACCTCTAGTGGTCCTTGGTTTTGGTGCGACCGATTGCAGTGGTGATACCGGGGGCACCAGCACCACAGGTGATAGGGTGGCCCCCCCCTTGACCCCTGTAATGCATATATTTGCTTGGCCGAGAACTGGCGCTGCATCTCAGCAATGTCACGCCTTTTAACCCTCAATCTAATCAGTTTTTTCCTTGCACTCTCACCCTTCTCACATCCCTCCCTCTCACCCCTCACTCTCACCCCTCACTCTCAGCCCTCAACCTCACCCCTTCCTCTCACTCCTCTCTCACCCCTCCCTCTCACCCCTCCCTCCCACCCCTCACTCTCACCCCTCACTCTCAGCCCTCAACCTCAACCCTTCCTCTCACTCCTCTCTCACCCCTCCCTCTCACCCCTCCCTCCACCCTCACTCTCACCCCTCACTCTCAGCCCTCAACCTCACCCCTTCCTCTCACTCCTCTCTCACCCCTCCCTCTCACCCTCCCTCCCACCCCTCACTCTCACCCCTCACTCTCAGCCCTCAACCTCACCCCTTCCTCTCACTCCTCTCTCACCCCTCCCTCTCACCCCTCCCTCTCACCCTTTTCTCTATTCAAAACAGTTTCCATTTTCAAGCTGTCTTCATGAAATTTATTAATTTAAGAGCGCTGCGCAATCAACGCTCGCAAAAACCGGCCGAACCCCTCGGCGTATCCAGGTGGCCTGTTTTCACAGCTCCTCCCCATCTCTCTCCTCCCCAGCATCCATTAATTCATTATCAACTCCGCCGGGACCGCGCCATCATCTGCATGGCATTCCACCCCAGATATTCCTACGGCTGGTGCTGGTGCAGCAGGGCGGGCACGCATCAACGAAGTGGCTGACAAGAGAAAAAATCTCTATAGCTCGGAGTTTAGAAAAGTCAAGTTGCTGTTGCTGGCTTTGCAATCGCCGAACAGAAGAGAGAGAAGGGAGAAGGCAGGGAGGGACAAGCGGCGCGTAAAAGTGGAAAAAGGTAAAAAACAGATATAGATGGGGGACACAGGAGGCTGGGTTTGCCATAAACACTTCGATCTTGGTGGCAGCGCGGCCCGAGACACCGCGAAAGCTAACTGAAAACTCGGGCCTGCAGTGATGGATTAAAATGCCAAGACTTTAACAGCTCTGACATGTTGGTTGTCAAGTTTGACGTCTTTGAAGTGTTTGGCTGTTCCGGATTCGAAAGTTCAAATGCCAAAGAAGATGCTGCGAAATTCTGAATTTAGGGTGAGGAGGTGCAAAACTTGGGATTAGAGTAGAGACTGAAGGGGAGATTAGAAGAAGGGATGTTGGGAGACTAGATGAGTAGACAATGGGAGACTAGATGAGTAGACAATGGGTGACTAGATGAGGAGACAATGGGAGACTAGATGAGTAGACAATGGGTGACTAGATGAGTAGACAATGGGACACATGGCTCAAGTTTCATGGCTCTTAATGTGCATTTTTTCAAGATTTCGGGGTCTTTTAGGGGTAGCAATTTAAACTAAATTGATAAGTTTACCTCTCACCCTCACTCTCACCCCTAACTCTCACCCCTCACTCACCCCTCACTCTCAACCCTCACTCTCAACCCTCACTCTCAACCCTCACTCTCACCCTCACTCTCACCCTCACTCTTACCCCTCCATCTCACCTCTCACTCTCACCCTCACTCTCACCCTCACTCTTACCCCTCCATCTCACCCTCACTCTTACCCCTCCATCTCACCTCTCACTCTCACCCTCACTCTTACCCCTCCATCTCACCTCTCACTCTCACCCTCACTCTCACCCTCACTCTCACCCCTCACTCACCCCTCACTCTCAACCCTCACTCTCAACCCTCACTCTCACCCTCACTCTCACCCTCACCCTTACCCTCCATCTCACCTCTCACTCTCACCCTCACTCTTACCCCTCCATCTCACCTCTCACTCTCACCCTCACTCTTACCCCTCCATCTCACCTCTCGCTCTCACCCTCACTCTTACCCCTCCATCTCACCTCTCACTCTCACCCTCACTCTTACCCCTCCATCTCACCTCTCGCTCTCACCCTCACTCTCACCCTCACTCTTACCCCTCCATCTCACCTCTCACTCTCACCCTCACTCTTACCCCTCCATCTCACCTCTCACTCTCACCCTCACTCTCACCCCTCAGCTGCTACACGAGGAGATCATGAAGAAGTGCGGCTGCCTGGACAGCACGATCCCGCTGCCGGACAGCATGCGGAACACCGGCCTGGACTTCTGCGGCCGCATCCCGCCCAGCCAGTTCTCTCTGCAGAGCGAGTACATCCAGCGGCACAATCACTCGACCCCTCACGACGACAATGACGACCAAAGGAAGCGGCCCAGCTTCCATTTCGACGCCGACTTCAACGACTTCCTTCGCCGGCTGACCTGCAACACGGCCGTGTTCAAAGTGTCCGGTCACGCCACCGCGCACCAGTGCTTCACGCCCTGCACCTACTACACCTACCAGACCACCATCAGCACCACCAACTGGCCAACCAGGGCCTATCACTACGAGATCGTCAACGACTTCAAGAACCTCCGAGACCGCATCGACAATCTGCACCGGCGGGGCAAGATCTCCCGCAACTCGTCCTACCTGGACCCGGTGTTCCAGCGGCTGCAGCGAATCTACGGCCCTCTCAGCGAGGCCGACAGTCCCGCCGAGGCCGAGCGGATGCTGCGCGGCATCGACTACATCGAGCGGAACTTCATCGAGATCCTCATCAACCGGGGCAAGTCCAACTTCGATATCGAGCGCATCGAGGAGAAGGCGGTGATCTCCCTGACGTCCCTGCTCAGCCAGATCGGCGGCCTGCTGTCAATCTGGGTCGGCCTCACCTTCGTCTGCATCGTGGAGATCGTCGACCTGCTGTACAACATCTGCGTCAGCTACAACGGCAGCAGGCAGGCGGCCTGAGACATCCATATTGCTGTATTTGAACACCCAGTTTCAGTTCTAAGCACTGGGAAGCACAGGTTCCGGATATCCGGTTTTCCATGCCCTCGTTGTAAAGAAGCCTGCAAATTTGCTTGGCACAATTGATGCGAGCATGCAGTATTGTTCTCCTCGGATAGGGCATGCGGAACCCAGATTAAGGTGCAAATACTTCCTGCACTGTTGATTTTTCAACTTCCAAAAAGTCAGCGAGGTCTCGGAGACTGTTGGATACTGAGAAATTAATATTAAGCTCGCCCCTGCCCCCAATAATTTTTACCATAGACATATACGAGTCTATTATTGAAATTATATGTGCGCCATGCCAACAGCTAATTAACTGGTTCTTTCTTGCCTAATTGACACATTCTCACGACTTTTCGGACAGCCGAAGTATTTAGCGGCCGTCTCCGAGGCCCTGGGATTGGGCCACAGACACCAGCTGCTGCTAGCGCTTCAGAGCAGCAAAAGCTACAGTCTATGGCAGGGGTCAGGAAACTTTTACCCCAAGGGCCAGACAGAGAACCTAAAGTATGACTGCGGACTAGAGGGGGGGGGGTAGAGGAAAGGGAACAGAGAAGAGAGATAAAAGAAAGGAGAGGCTAGAGGAAAATGAGAAGGGTGAAGAGAAGAGGAGAGTGGAGAGAAGAGGAGAGAGAGGAGAGGAGAGGAGAGGAGAGGAGAGGAGAGGAGAGGAAAGGAGAGGAGAGGAGAGGAAAGGAGAGGAGAGGAGAGAGGAGAGGAGAGAGGAGAGGAGAAGAGAGGAGAGGAGAGGAGATGAGATGAGAGGAGAGGAGAGGAAAGGAGAGGAAAGGAGAGGAGAGGAGAGGAGAGAGGAGAAGAGAGAGGAGAGGAGAGAGGAGAAGAGAGAGGAGAGGAGAGAGGAGAGGAGAGAGGAGAGAGGAAAGGAGAAGAGAGAGGAGAGGAGAGAGGAGAGGAGAGGTGAGGGGAGAAGAGAGAGGAGAGGAGAGAGGAGAGGAGAGGTGAGGGGAGAAGAGAGAGGAGAGGAGAGAGGAGAGAAAATAGGTGATTAGAGAGGAGAGCAGAGAAGAGACACAAACCTTAAGCGGGCCGGATTGCTATTGTGCAGTTCCAAGGACCGATGGCTTCGCGGGCCGGAGTTTGCCGACCCCTGGTCGATGGTGCAGCTCCAGGCGGCTGGAGTGGCCCATCTACAATTGATGCTCACAGAACCTGTGCTAGGAAGCCAGTCAAGCAGAACATCGAACCCATAGATAGAATGCCAACGATCGATGAGAAGGTGAAGCCGGTTTTATTTTGATTCATTAACTTGCCTTTCAGCCATAAACGTTACTTTGAAAATGGCCGAATTTATCGGCTGATAAATTTTGTCAACTGGCGAAGACAAATGAAGCATTAAAGAAAGTTGACAGATCTCTCATGTTCTCTCCAGTTGTCTGTGGCAAAACCTGATTAGATTGAACGCATTCTGAAAAATCTGCTTATGAAAACGCGCAGTACATTTACATGCCTCCCGGCTCCATTAGTACCGGTACGTCTGACGTATGAAACAGCAGATTCGGTCCCCGCTAGCATCTGTGGCGCTTTTCGAATCAAAAGTCTAATGAACTCCGATCGTAGTCACTCCACGACTCCAATGTCTCTATCGTGTCTCATAAAATTCCTGATATTTCAGTATATATTCCACTAGACTATTGTCTCAGTCTCAAATCTCTGTCAGTTTCTAATCTCTCAGTCTCTGATCTCTCCCAGTTTCTTATCTCTTAGTCTCTGATGTCTCTCAGTCTCCAATCTCTCAGTCTCTGATGTCTCTCAGTCTCTGATGTCTCTCAGTCTCTATTCTCTTTCAGTCTCTAATCTGTCTCTAAACTCTCTGTCTCTAACCTCTCAGTCTCTAATCTCCCTGTCTCTAATCTCTCAGTCTCTAATCTGTGTCTCAAACCTCTCTCAGTGTCTAATATCTCAGTGTCTAATCTCTCTCAGTGGCTAATCTCTCAGTGTCTAATCTCTCTCAGCCGCCAAGCTCCCTCAATATCTAATCTCTCAGTCTCTAATCTCTCCCAGCCCATAATCTCTCTGAATGTCTGTCTAATCTCTCAGTCTCTAACCTTTCTCTAATCTATAAGTTGCACCTTGAAAAAATTAATATTTTCTCCAGAACTTTTCAAACTAGACCTGCCTTTGCTTCTAATTGGCACACGGCTATTTTAACGCTCGACAACAGCGCCTCGGCAGACCCCATAGCAACCAATCATTAGGTCATTTTCTAATTAAAAAAATAAAATTTCGAAAGTGCAGGACAACCGCCGGCCGAGATTTAGTTGAAACTCCGCAACGAAGGCCAAACAGGATGCCGATTTCTACTAAACTTTGTTACCTGGACAATCGCTGGGCAGAGAGAGAGAGAGAGAGAGAGAGAGAGAGAGAGAGAGAGAGAGAGAGGGAGTGAAAGATGGAAACAGTTGGTCTGGAGTTGTCAGAGTCCCAGAAGAAGTTCAGCGGCAACCCCCAGGCTGACACAGGATACCGCCTAGCGTAGGGATAAGCCATCTCGTGGGGCGACTTCTGCTGCTGAAGGTCCTCTGCTGCTGCTGCATAAGCAACAGGGGATGGAGGAACAGAAAGTTTGCAGGGCTGGGCCTGATGAGGGAGATGGCCGTGCGGCACGAGTGCGCGGGCTTCAGGGTCAGGAGGTTCTTTATTGAGGAGGCCGGGTCTGCTGACAAAGCTGGCCTTTTTGTAAGAGAAGCACCCGCATGTTTAAGTAAGAGGAAACGCTTTATTTAGTTTCCAAAAAGCTCAAATTTATTGGCCAATTCCAACAGTAAGAGTTGCTGCAATTCCACTGTCTGTGTACGGGACTGCAGAATGCTGGGTGGCCGTGTGGCTTCAAAGAGAGATGAACAGACAGACAGACAGACAGACAGACAGACAGACAGAACAGACAGACAGACAGACAGACAGACAGACAGAACAGACAGATAGACAGACAGACAGACAGAACAGACAGACAGACAGACAGAACAGACAGACAGACAGACAGACAGACAGAACAGACAGACAGACAGACAGAACAGACAGACAGACAGAACAGACAGACAGACAGACAGACAGAACAGACAGACAGACAGACAGACAGACAGAACAGACAGACAGACAGACAGACAGACAGACAGAACAGACAGACAGACAGACAGACAGACAGACAGACAGACAGACAGACAGACAGACAGACAGACAGACAGACAGACAGACAGACAGACAGACAGACAGACAGACAGACAGACAGAACAGACAGACAGACAGACAGAACAGACAGACAGACAGAACAGACAGACAGACAGACAGACAGAACAGACAGACAGACAGACAGACAGACAGACAGACAGACAGACAGACAGAACAGACAGACAGACAGACAGACAGACAGAACAGACAGACAGAAAGACAGACAGACAGACAGACAGAACAGACAGACAGACAGACAGACAGACAGAACAGACAGACAGACAGACAGAACAGACAGACAGACAGACAGACAGAACAGACAGACAGACAGAACAGACAGACAGACAGACAGACAGACAGACAGACAGACAGACAGACAGACAGACAGAACAGACAGACAGACAGACAGACAGACAGACAGAACAGACAGACAGACAGACAGAACAGACAGACAGAAAGACAGACAGACAGACAGACACACAGACAGACAGACAGACAGACAGACAGACAGACAGACAGAACAGACAGACAGACAGACAGACACACAGACAGACAGACAGACAGACAGCCATAGTCACCTCAGCAGCCGCAGCACCGCCTCCCTAAATAGCGGGAAAATGGCCCAAAGAAGTTTGCTGCAATTTGCGCTTCCCCCTAGAATTTGCGCAGCAACCGCAGCAGGTGATAAATGGCCCCAAAAAACTTGCGGCACAGCAAGCGCCATCTTGGCGGGTTAATTACGAAAATCGTGGACAAAGGAAGCAAGCCACTTGCTGCGCAAATTCATTCTTCAATTAGACTAAGAGTTCGCACAACTAAATTACTGTTGCCAGCCAGTGAATTCTGCACATTTCGGCAGCACGTAATCGTTGATAGTGGCTGGCTTTGAAGGACAAAAATGAAGGTAAAAAGTTTTCATGAATTTTTCGAAATAATAGCATGCCCGGGTTTGAGATCCCATAATATCATGCCCGAGCTTGAGATCCCATAATCTCATCCCTGAGATTGAGATCCTACAATATCATCCCTGAGCTTGAAATCTCATCCTGAGATTGAGATCCCATAATCTCATCGCTGAGGTTGAGATCCTATAATCTCATACCTGAGATTGAGATGTCCAGAATTTCATGCCTGAGATTGAGATCCTATAGTCTCATACCTGAGATTGAGATCCCATAATCTCATCCCTGAGATTCAGATCCCATAATCCCATCCCTGAGCTTGAAATCTCATAATCTCATCGCCGAGGCTGAGATCCCATAATCTCATCGCTGAGCTTGAGATCTCATAATCTCATCCTGAGCTTGAGATCCCATAATCTCATCGCTGAGCTTGAGATCTCATAATCTCATCCTTGAGCTTGACATCCTATAGTCTCATCCCTGAGATTGGGATCCTATTATCAAATATTATTCTGAGATATTGAAACACCAAAATCCTACCCTAAGATTAGGAGCACAGATTTAGAGAATTTCATACTAAATGGAAGAGAATCAAGGACCCCAGCACTGACTCGGGTGCAAAGTGTCTGCCACTTACAGAATCCAAATCTTCTCGGCCTAAAGACGCCATCTGCCAATAAATATCCCAGATTTTATAAAAAATCTCTTATAAGATTTTCATGCAACGATTTGATACGAAAGAAAAAAATCCAAAAAGCAAATCTGCTGCAGAATATGATTTGTCATTTCGCCAGCTTTAGACAGAAAAATGCTAAGACAGATGTATTTGCAAGACTCGGAAAGACATGACAGCAGGCAAGCAAACAGGCAGTACACGTTGAGTGCGCGAATTTTGGTTGAGTAAATATTAAGCAGGATTATTCTGATCGTCCAATTATCTCCTGCCGCCAGTGAAACTCCGAGGGTCATTGGGGGCGCCAGTGAAGCTCGGGGGTCATTGGGGCGCCATTGAAGCTCGGGGGTCATTGGGGACGCCATTGAAGTTCGGGGGTCATTGGGGCGCCAGTGAAGCTCGGGGGGTCATTGGGGGCGCCATTGAAGCTCGGGGGGTCATTGGGAGCGCCATTGAAGCTCCGAGGATCATTGGGGGCGCCATTGAAGTGCCGATCGAGTCATTGAGGGCGTCATTGAAGCGCCGAGGGTCATTGGGGGCGCCATCTAAGCTTCGAGGGTCATTGGGGGCGCCATTGAAGCGCCGAGAGTCATTGGGGCGCCATTGAAGCGCCGAGGGTCATTGGTGGCCCAGTGAAGCTCGGGATGTCATTGGGGGCGCCAGTGAAGCTCGGGGGTCATTGGGGGCGCCAGTGAAGCTCGGGGGTCATTGAGGGCGCCAGTGAAGCTCGGGGGGTCATTGGGGGCGCCAGTGAAGCTCGGGGGGTCATTGGGGGCGCCGGTGAAGCTCGGGGGGTCATTAGAAGCGCCATTGAACCGCCGAGGATCATTGGGGGCGTCATTGAAGTGCCGAGGGTCATTGGGGGCGCCAGTGAAGCCCCGAGGGTCATTGGGGCGCCATTGAACCGCCGAGGATCATTGGGGGCGTCATTGAAGTGCCGAGGGTCATTGGGGGCGCCAGTGAAGCCCCCGAGGGTCATTGGGGCGCCATTGAACCGCCGAGGGTCATAGGGAGCGCCATTGAAGTGCCGAGAGTCATTGGGGCGCCATTGAAGTGCCGAGGGTCATTGGGGGCGCCAGTGAAGCGCCGAGGGTCATTGGGGCGCCATTGAAGCGCCGAGGGTCATTGGGGGCGCCAGTGAAGCTCGGGGGGTCATTGGGGGCGCCAGTGAAGCTCGGGGGGTCATTAAGAGCGCCATTGAACCGCCGAGGGTCGTAGAGAGCGCCAGTGAAGCCCCCGAGGGTCATTGGGGGCGCCATCTAAGCTTCGAGGGTCATTGGGGGCGCCATTGAAGCGCCGAGAGTCATTGGGGCGCCATTGAAGCGCCGAGGGTCATTGGTGGCCCAGTGAAGCTCGGGATGTCATTGGGGGCGCCAGTGAAGCTCGGGGGTCATTGGGGGCGCCAGTGAAGCTCGGGGGTCATTGAGGGCGCCAGTGAAGCTCGGGGGGTCATTGGGGGCGCCGGTGAAGCTCGGGGGGTCATTAGGAGCGCCATTGAACCGCCGAGGGTCATAGAGAGCGCCAGTGAAGCCCCGAGGGTCATTGGGGCGCCATTGAACCGCCGAGGATCATTGGGGGCGTCATTGAAGTGCCGAGGGTCATTGGGGCGACATTTAAGCGCCGAGGGTCATTGGGGCGCCAGTGAAGCGCCGACGGTTATTGGGGGCGCCATTGAAGCTCAGGGGGTCATTAAGGGCGCCATTGAAGCACCATTAGGAAGAGAGAGGCATGGTGCGCCAGCAGCAGCAGCCGGACGTCAGCCCACGCCCAGCTCTATGCAGATGACCCTGGCCAGGTTGGACACCAGCCGCCCGCTGCACCCGCCGGTCGTGTCGTCGCCGGCGCCCGCCGTCAGCAAGTCGCGCAGCCTCTGGCAGAGCTCGGCATCGCCGACGACAGCCGCCGAAGCCGCCGCTTCTCGGCCGCTCTCGGACACGACCAGCTGGGCCAGCACGGTCAGGCTGAGCCGCAGCATCTCCCAAGCCTCATCACTGGCATCGCGGAGCTGCCGCGGCTCCATGACGAGTTGGCGCAGGCAGGGCAGCAGGCCGGCCGCCAACAGCAGGCGGGCATTGTCCGGGTCCGGACAGCAGTTGGCGATGCCGGCCAAGGCAAATCGGCGCAGCTCCTCAGCGTCCGGGGCGGCTGCCTGGGAGGCTGCGCACTCCATCAGCAGGCCGGGCACGACGTTGAGATGGCGGAGGAAATCGAAGTTGACGGGGTCGTAGGCGAAGTTGGCCAGGTTGGCCAGCACCTGCCGTCGGCTGTCCGAGTCGCCGGGCTGGCCGGCCGAGCGGCGGAACTCGGACACGAGCTGGCGCAGGTAGGCGAGGCGGCCGATAGCGTAGGGGCCGGACTGGCGGACCAGCTGGCGCGGAGAGGTGAACATGGAGACTGCTGAGCCACTTTGGTGGCCGGCAGGGCTGCGGGCTGAAGAGATCGGAGCTGGTTGAGATCGCCGCACTGCAGCGGCTTTTGGGTCTGGAGATTCTTTGATCTCATCCCTGAGATTGAGATTCTATGATCTCATCACTGAGATTGAGATTCTATGATCTCATCCCTGAGATTGAGATTCTATGATCTCATCCCTGAGATTGAGATTCTATGATCTCATCACTGAGATTGAGATTCTATGATCTCATCACTGAGATTGAGATTCTATGATCTCATCCCTGAGATTGAGATTCTATGATCTCATCCCTGAGATTGAGATTCTATGATCTCATCACTGAGATTGAGATTCTATGATCTCATGCTAGAGTCTTGAGAGAGATTGAGATCCTAGAATCTTATCCCTGAGATTTGAGATCTCTAAAATCTCATCCCTGAATGAGAGATTACTTGACCTTAAAAGAATTAAGTTTAGAATTAGAAATTAAAACAACACATTGAAGTCCCTGCGTTCAGCCTTTTGAAAAAGGACGTGGGCCATGAGGCCCGAATATTCCGTGAACAAATAGCCATCATTTTCGCTACGAATAATAAACAGAAAATTTACATCATACTACTTAACAAAATTATCAGCAGCATAGTAAAGAATATAAACATGAAAGACAAGATACAGTGCATCGCTTGATAGAGTCAGTCAGTCAGTCAGTCAGTCAGTCAGTCAGTCAGTCAGTCAGCTACAGGAAGCACTCTGGGGGCACCTGCAGTCCCACGGCCCGGCCATAGACAGTCAGCCAGCTCAGCACCGCCAGCGCGGCGGCATTCGTGTCGCGGACTTCGCCGCTGCCATCTCTGTCAGCTTCAGAGGCTGACGTCAGCCTGCCGATGAGCTCTGCGGTGCGGCACGGGTGCAGGGTGTACATGGGGCAGCCCAGCTGCGGATGCGGCACCTGCGACAGCACCGAGGCCAGATCCAGCTGCCCGGCTGCCTCGCCAGTCGACGATTCCACGTTGACGCGAACGAAATCGGCGGCGTCGGAGGCTGCCAGGGGGACGCCGTCGGGCTGGCTGAGGCAGAAGTGCAGCACCGGGCAGGCGTAGGCAGAGCTGAAGCCAATGTGCAGTCGCATCTGGCAGGGGAAGGCCGGCAGATAGATACTGAGATGAATTGGGGCCGGCAGATTGGCAGATAGGCAGATATAGACTGAGGTGGATTGGCATATTGGCAGATAGAGACTGAGGTAGATTGGCAGATAGAGACTGAGGTGGATTGGCAGATTGGCAGATAGAGACAGAGGCGGATTGGCATATTGGCAGATAGAGACTGAGGTAGATTGGCAGATAGAGACTGAGGTGGACTGGCAGATTGGCAGATAGAGACAGAGGCGGATTGGCAGATTGGCAGATAGAGACAGAGGCGGATTGGCAGATAGAGACAGAGGCGGATTGGCAGATAGAGATTTACCTGCACCAACACGGGAGCAGAATCGGACGCATCAGCAGCAGGGCCGGCAACCAGGAAGCTGGTCTGCAGCTCCATCACGGGCGTGTCGGATTCGGCTCCGACGGTTGCCAGGCGCATCGGCCAGGAGAGGCGGCCAGAGAGGCGGGCGAGGAGCTGCGGCAGCGCCTCGTTGAAAGCCGACCGGGACAGCATGGGGCCGGACAGGCTGAAGGTGACGGGATTCTCAAGAGTGTTACAGGGCGATTCTCGAGGGTGTTACAGGGCGATTCCCTTGGGTGTTACAGGGCGCTTCTCGAGGGCGTTACAGGGCGATTCCCTTGGGTGTTACAGGGTGATTCCCTTGGGGTGTTACAGGGCGATTCCCTTGGGGTGTTACAGGGCGATTCCCTTGGGCGTTACAGGGCGATTCTCGAGGGTGTTACAGAGCCGTTGTCGCGTGTGTTACAGGGCGGTTCTCGAGGGTGTTACAGGGCGCTTCTCGAGGGTGTTACAGGGCGGATTGCCTTGGGTGTTACAGGCCGATTCTCGAGGGTGTTACAGGGCGATTCTCGGGGTGTAACAGGGCGCTTCTCGAGGGTGTTACAGGGCGATTCCCTTGGGTGTTACAGGGCGATTCTCGAGGGTGTTACAGGGCGATTCCCTTGGGTGTTACAGGGCGATTCTCGAGGGTGTTACAGGACGATTCTCGAGGGTATTACAGAGCGATTCCCTTGGGTGTTACAGGGCGATTCTCTAGGGTGTTGGACTGGACAAATTTACCAGAAAAATTAATTTAGAAAAGCGGCAAGAATTTCAGAAAGATAAACCTAACCGAAATAGGGGCTATCAGAGTACGAAAATTTATTAATTTCATATTCTCAATAGGTTCAAAGCTATTTGGCAATCAAGAAATATAAAAAATACGCAAAATACCCGATGAGGTACAAAATATTTCGATTCAACGCGATAAATTTTCGGTATAAACAAAAGAAATATTCTGTGAAATATCCAGAAAATTGCAATAAATATTGATCGAATCTGTGGTCCAATTAGTTCAGAAAATATATAATCTAATCATACAGCAACGTCATAATGCAGCGAATGATAAGTGCAGCACGCCTATGACACACTGCGCTGTTTTTTGTAATGCAAGACATCTATCGATTTTCAACTCTGATTTTCCATTTATAAAAGTGAGTCACAAACAAGATTTGCAAATAACTTATCTGACAAAATTTTGGCCCATTGGCTAGTCTGTGGACCCACCTGATTGAATCCTGATCTACCTCTACTGAACATGACCCATCTGATGGAATTCTGACCCATCTGACTGAATCCTGACCCATCGAATTGAATCTTGGCCCACCTGATTGAATCCTGACCCATCTAACTGATCCTTGACCCATCTGATCAATTCCTGAGCCATCTGACTGAACCCTGACCCATCTGATCAATTTCTGACCCATCTGATCCATTCCTGACCCATCTGATCAATTCCTGACCCACCTGATTAAATCCTGACCATCTGACTGAACTCTGACCCATCTGATTGAATCCTGACCCATCTGACTGAATCCTGAACCTGATTCAATCCTGACCCATCTGGCTTAATACTAACTTATGTGATTAAACCCTGACCCATCTGACTGAGTCCTGACCCATCTAATTGAATCCTGACCCATCTGACTGAATCTTGAACCTGATTAAATCCTGACTCATGTGACTGAGTCCTGACCTATGAAGTAATCCTAACCCATTTAAAATAACCCTGACACACCTGATCGAAGCCTAACCCACCAAACCGAATCCTGACCCACCAAACCGAATCCTGACCCACCAAACAGAATCCTGACCCACCAAACAGAATCCTGACCCACCAAACGAATCCTGACCCACCAAACCGAATCCTGACCCACCAAACCGAATCCTGACCCACCAAACCGAATCCTGACCCACCAAACCGAATCCTGACCCACCAAACCGAATCCTGACCCACCAAACCGAATCCTGACCCACCAAACCGAATCCTGACCCACCCAACGCACTCACAAGCCCATTCAACTATCTCAAATCCATCTCTCTAGCCAATCCCAATGCCAGCAGCAGGTGATGGATCAGCCAAAGATCGGCACCAGCCTGAACTCAACCAGCAGAGCCAGCGTGAGAAAGGCAGCGTACATGAGCAGGAGCACGATGGCGTAGCCGCGGCCCAGCTGAAACCGGCCGAACACCGAGTACACCAGAGTGAAGCACAGACTGGCCGCCAGGCCGCCCAGCAGCACAAAGTCGAGCCTGTCGCCTAACAGCCGCACGCTGCTCGCTCGATGCCTGGCCAGCAGCACTGTGAAGGACAGGCCAACGCCCACCAACAGGTTGAACATTGGGCCGCCGAAACAGGCGGAGATGGCCATTCTGGGGTAGCCGCGGCGGGCCAGGGCCACGTTGCTGATCAGGTCGCCGACGCTGTTGCCCCAGGCTAGCAGGGTCAGCCCCAGGGTCGCCTTCGAGACGTTCAACAGGACGCCGAATGCCTGAAGTGGATTGGGAAACTTGAAACTTGAAATTGGGGAACTGAGGATCTGGGAGGCTGGCCCAGCAAATGAGGATCTGGGAGGCTGGCCCAGCAACTGGGGATCTGGGAGGCTGACCCAGCAACTGGGGATCTGGGAGGCTGGCCCAGCAACTGGGGATCTGGGAGGCTGGCCCAGCAACTGGGGATCTGGGAGGCTGACCCAGCAACTGGGGATCTGGGAGGCTGGCCCAGCAACTGGGGATCTGGGAGGCTGACCCAGCAACTGGGGATCTGGGAGGCTGGCACGGCAACTGGGGATCTGGGGGCTGGCCCACCAACTGAGGATCTGGGAGGCTGGTGGCCCAGCAACTGAGGATCAGATCTGGGAGGCTGGCCCAGAAACTTAGGATCTGGGAGGCTGGCCCAGAAACTGAGGATCTGGGAGGCTGGCACAGCAACTGGGGATCTGGGAAGCTGGCCCAGCAACTGAGGATCTCGGAGGCTGGCCCAGCAACTGAGGATCCGGGATGCTGAAAACGCACCTGCAGCAGAGCCACCACCTCATTAGCCACCAGGTAGATGATGAGCACAGCGGTGATGAAGCCCAGCCAAGCCAGGCAGTCATGCCACACAGGCGGCCTGTCTGTCTCAGATTTGCACAGGGCCACAATGGCGATGACGGCCAGCACGGGAGCGCAGATGTACAGCAGCAGCACTTGAGAGTCGGCAGTGGGCACCGGCACGCTGTACAGGCCGCTGGCCAGCAGGCACACCAGCGGGCCGACGGCCAGTTGAAGGCAGTTCAGCGGCCGGCACCAGCCGCGCAACGGCTGGTCGTCGTCGACGACCGGCACGGCCAGGCTGAGCGGCAGCAGGCAGGGCGCCTTCGCCAGCTCCAGCAGGCGGGCTGCGAGGCCGCCTTCGCGCCAGGCTACCAGATCGATTGGCGCCAGGCGGCGCGCCAGCTGAACCAGCAGCGAGGAGTCAGCGGAGAAGCCGCCGCCGCCGCCACCGCAACCAAGGAGGCCGGCGGAGGGCGATGCCGACGGCGGAGTGGCGAGGTCGACCGACTGCAGCGAACGGGAGACGGCGACGTCGGCCGACAGGGCGTCGGCGCGGCCGCCGCGGAACTCAGCGACATTCTCGACGTCGTCTTCGTCTTCATCGATGTCCAACTCGGCGCCGTCGAGGTCGTACCTGGCGGAGAAAAGTTTGTTTCTTACAGTCATTGCTCTCGCTCTTGTTAATAACGTTTAGGATTAACATGGAAAAGATGGATTTGAGGAGATTGTCAGTGAGATAGACAGTAGAGTTGAGGGAGATTCTCAGTGGGATAGACAGTGGACTTGAGGGAGATTCTCAGTGAGATAGACAGTGGACTTGAGGGAGATTCTCAGTGAGATAGACAGTGGACTTGAGGGAGATTCTCAGTGAGATAGACAGTGGACTTGAGGGAGATTCTCAGTGAGATAGACAGTGGAGTTGAGGGAGATTCTCAGTGGGATAGACAGTGGAGTTGAGGGAGATTCTCAGTGAGATAGACAGTAGAGTTGAGGGAGATTCTCAGTGGATAGACAGTGGAGTTGAGGGAGATTCTCAGTGAGTAGACAGTGGAGTTGAGGGAGATTCTCAGTGAGATAGACAGTGGAGTTGAGGGAGATTCTCAGTGAGATAGACAGTGGAGTTGAGGGAGATTCTCAGTGGGATAGACAGTGGAGTTGAGGGAGATTCTCAGTGAGATAGACAGTGGAGTTGAGGGAGATTCTCAGTGGGATAGACAGTGGAGTTGAGGGAGATTCTCAGTGAGATAGACAGTAGAGTTGAGGGAGATTCTCAGTGGGATAGACAGTAGAGTTGAGGGAGATTCTCAGTGAGATAGACAGTAGAGTTGAGGGAGATTCTCAGTGGGATAGACAGTAGAGTTGAGGGAGATTCTCAGTGGGATAGACAGTAGAGTTGAGGGAGATTCTCAGTGAGATAGACAGTAGAGTTGAGGGAGATTCTCAGTGGGATAGACAGTAGAGTTGAGGGAGATTCTCAGTGGGATAGACGGTAGAGTTGAGGGAGATTCTCAGTGGGATAGACAGTAGAGTTGAGGGAGATTCTCAGTGAGATAGACAGTAGAGTTGAGGGAGATTCTCAGTGGGATAGACGGTAGAGTTGAGGGAGATTCTCAGTGGGATAGACAGTAGAGTTGAGGGAGATTCTCAGTGAGATAGACAGTGGACTTGAGGGAGATTCTCAGTGAGATAGACAGTGGACTTGAGGGAGATTCTCAGTGAGATAGACAGTGGACTTGAGGGAGATTCTCAGTGAGCCGCACCTTCTCCCAGAAGGCGGGTGTTGGATGGCGTAGCGAACGGTGTACAGCAGGCCGTCGTTGACGGTGGCAGCACCGACGCTGCCGCTGCTGCTGACGCCAACCCGACCGCTTTGCAACTCGTCGGCAACGTAGGAGTGCAGCAGGGGCGCCCGCTCGCCGTAACTGCCCGCTGCCGCCGCAGTCAGCTGATCGGCTGGCGAGTTGACGCCGATCGCGGCTCCGTGCGGATGCGGCCTTCTGTGGCCGTGTCGGCGCCGGCGGGCGTAGCTGCGAATGAGCCGCGAAACCAGGGTGACGACTACGAATGCCAGGTACAGGCCGAGAAAGCAGACGGCCTCGGCCAGGTTGATCCGGCCGCGGTAGATCGCGTAGAATGCGAGGTAGAGAGCGGCCAGGTAAAATACTAGGTCTTTCAGAAGAGGCCGCTCCATTGCCTGCGAGAATTGTGACGGAAGAAAGGCTTCCTGATGCCTGTCTGGCCGCTTCACCTGGTCCTTGTCATTCCTAACCTCACCTAGTCTTTGTCATTCTTACTCTCATCTGGTCTTTGTTATTCCTAATTTCACCTGGTCTTTGTCATTCCTAACCTCACCTGGTCTTTGTCATTCCTAACCTCACCTGGTCTTTGTTATTCCTAACCTCACCTGGTATTTGTCATTCCTAATCTTACCTAGTCTTTGTCATTCCTAACCTCACCTGGTCTTTGTCATTCCTAACCTCACCTGGTCCTTGTCATTCCTAACCTCACCTGGTCTTTGTCATTCCTAACCTCACCTGGTCTTTGTCATTCCTAACCTCACCTGGTCTTTGTCATTCCTAACCTCACCTGGTCTTTGTCATTCCTAATCTCACCTGGTCTCTATCATCTTAACCTGGTCTCAACCAACCTAGTATTGATTCTCAATCAGCTCTAAGCTGCCGCCCACCTTAAAGGGCCGCACAGCGGACACGACGCCGGCAACCACGGTGGTAACAAAGACGCCAGCGCCAAGCAGGGCGCCAAAGGCTAAGGATGCATCGCCGCTGTCGGACTGCAGCACGGCCGCCAGAGACGAGAAAATGTCGGGGGCGCCGTTGCCGAAGGCCAGCAGGGTGACGCCGGCGAGGTTGTGGCTGAGCCTGAGATTGTCAGACATCACCGTGAGCGACGGGCAGAAGAAATTGTCGGCCGTAGTGGCCAGAGTTACAAATAGGAGCAGCAGCCATATTGCGCAGGCGGCCAGGTACAGCGGCTTGGCCCAGTCCGGCACCTGGCACACAAATGCTGACAGGTAGGCAATCAAACCGGACTCGGCGTCGCACGCCTCAGCTGAACGCACAAACTGGCACCTGGCTGTGGCGTTGGCGATCCGCCAATAGCTGGCGCAATCGGCCGGCCAAATGTCGGCCGGCTGCGGGGCCAGTGACGTCATGCGGTTGACGGGGCAGCGGCAGCAACACAAAAATTCAGCACTACAGTGCAGCTATTGCGGGCATAGTGACCGGAAGTGAAGCACATGTAAAAAGACAGCCAAAATGACCGGACGCGAAAGGGAGACCAGAAATTATGACCAGAAGCGAAAGGGAGGCCAAACAGAATGACTGGAAGTGAAAGAGAGGCCAGACACAATGACCGGAAGTGAAAGGGAGACCAGACAGAATGACCGGAAGTGAAAGGGAGACCAGACAGAATGACCGGAAGTGAAAGGGAGGCCAGACAGAATGACTGGAAGTGAAAAGACCAGACAGAATGACCGGAAGTGAAAAGGAGACGATACAGAATGACCGGAAGTGAAAGGGAGACCAGACAGAATGACCGGAAGTGAAAAGGAGATGATACAGAATGACCGGAAGTGAAAAGGAGACGATACAGAATGACTGGAAGTGAAAGGGAGACCAGACAGAATGACCGGAAGTGAAAAGGAGATGATACAGAATGACCGGAAGTGAAAGGGAGGCCAGACAGAATGACTGGAAGTGAAAGGGAGACCAGACAGAATGACCGGAAGTGAAAGGGAGGCCAGACAGAATGACCAGAAGCGAAAGGGAGGCCAGAAAGAATGACCGGAAGTGAAAGGGAGGCCAGACAGAATGACCGGAAGTGAAAGGGAGGCCAGACAGAATGATTGGAAGTGAAAGGGAGACCAGACAGAATTACCGGAAGTGAAATGGAGGCAATACACAATGACCGGAAGTGAAAGGGAGGCCAGACAGAATTACCGGAAAGGGAAAAGGAGGCTAGCCAAAATGACCGGAAGTGCGGGAAGGGAGGCAAGTCAACATTCCCATTAGTATCAGAATCATAATAAAAAGAAGACTCATAAACAGCCGGTATGTTCAGAAAAACCCAAATTTTATATACTGGGAGCTAAAGTTAATTTATAAATTAGGCAATCACCAGGCGCATAGGAAATGTATTTATTTAGGCGAGGAAATTTAATCAATAAATAGTATGAACGGCTTAAGCAGAAATTTGTTGCATGAATTTTCAGCAATACAAACCCAGTGCTGCACGCCTGCAGAAGATAGTGAGAATACGCGTAGATCTGATAGAGAGCAGTAGACTGGTGTTAAAAACCGGATTTGCAGTAAAACAAAACTCGCTGACACAGAGAATTACTTGGAGCATAATTAGATTAATTATGTTAGTTAAGGGATTTTAGCTATTAAAAAAAATTGAACGACAAGTCCACGAGCCAACTACACGGGCCACTCGGAACATTTGCGTGTAAGCTACTTTCAGTAGAAGTTAAATTTAAGCACTTTATTGTTTTTCAGGACACGACTTGGCTATATTGGAGCTGGCTAAAGTACATTACGGCTGCAGCAATAGCAATTTGTTCTCATCTGTCTGCTAACTACTCTTACTCATATTTTTCATAGAATAACTTGAGTATTCTTTCTGACTATATATTGGAAATGCTACCTGAGCGGCCCATATAGTTATCATAGCATTTGCAGTCTTAGCAGTTACTGCTGAGGCGGCGGGGGCACCACAACCACGGGCCTGCGGCTGTGCGAGATGACAAACTCGCTAACTGAGCCCAGAATTGTGCGGCGAATAGTGCCGAGGCCGCGCGTTCCCATGACAACCAGGTCGGCCTTCTCCTCGGCTGAGGCGTCCACCACGGCCGGGCCGGGGCTCAGCGAGTCGGCGTACTTCCACCTGCGGGCGGCCGAGAGTCAGTGCGCGTGCACCCACAACTGAGTTCATTGGCTTACTGGATAAATGCGCCACTCTGCGCCGCTGTGGGGCACATATTGTGGAGTTGGAGACTGTAACTATTTCTGCATGTCTGCCTGCCTGTCTGAGTGTCTGTCTGCCAGCCTGTCTGTCTGTCTGTCAACCTGCCCTAGTGTCTGTCTGTCTGTTTGTCAACCTGCCCTAGTGTCTGTCTGTCTGTTTGTCAACCTATCCTAGTGTCTGAGTGTCTGTCTGTCTGTCTGTCTGTTTGTCAACCTATCCTAGTGTCTGAGTGTCTGTCTGTCTGTCTGTCTGTTTGTCAATCTATCCTAGTGTCTGAGTGTCTGTCTGTCTGTCTGTTTGTCAACCTATCCTAGTGTCTGAGTGTCTGTTGTCTGTTTGTCAACCTATCCTAGTGTCTGAGTGTCTGTCTGCTTGTCAACCTGTCCTAGTGTCTGTCTGCCTGCCAGCCTGTCTTTGTGTCTGTCTGCCAGCCTGTCTGTCTGTCTGTCAACCTGCCCTAGTGTCTGTGTCTATGTCTGTCAGAATGCCCTAGTGTCTGCCTGTCAGTCTGTTCTAGCGTTTGTCTTAGTGCCTTTGTTAGTGTTTATCTGGCTCTCTGCCTCAATGCCTGCCCGCCAGCCCACCTGCACTGCATGCTGTGTTGCTTGCACTGCTCCATCATGCTCTCTTCCAGCCGGGCCACCCGCTTTCTCAAGCTCTCCTCGGCTTGTCGAACGTCGCTATCGGATGCCGGAATTCCGGTGGGCGCCACCAGGTGGCTGGGCAGGCTGCCAGTGTGGAAGAGAATCACATCTTCCCCTGGCGTGGCCAGGTTGGTGCGGTACCAGTCGAATGCGTTCTGGCTGTGGCTGGAGCCGTCAACAGCAATCAGCACCCTCTGCCGCGGCTTGGAGGACTGGCCACCCATGATGCAAAATTGGCTGCAGTGGGGGAAATTGGACTAGGCTAAACTACTGACCACGCAGACGAACTTCTAGCCATCTGTAGCAATTAGAAAACTTTCATAATTTAGGTACCCAGCATCATAAAACTAATGCCAAGCCAGGTTATAGCAACTGTCTGTCATACATGTACATGTACACTAACTACATCAACTATGATATAGATGAAAGGCTTAAGAATAGTTACAAGCAGAAAAGGTCATGTCAGCACATAGTTCAGTGGATTTTATCTATACCCGCTAGACTTCTAGTAAAATTATAAAAAGAAGTAATAATACTTATTCAATTTTGCTAATGGCATATTATACTAAATAAGAGAATTTGTATCATAACCCATTTACACTTTGACTTTATATGAAAATGCCAGCATAAATAAGTTTTATTAACTACATTAATTTCTTTCAAAGTTTTTTTAGCCAAGGTCTCTGCAAACAGACATGTAAAACACCCAAAATTTCAAAACTGCCTCTTAAAAATGATTAAGTTTTTTGTGCAAGTTATTATTTAAAACTTCAAAATTATACCCTAATTCTAGATATGACATCATACCCTCTAGATAAAAACTTGGTTTATAATGGAGTTGGAAAGAAAACAGAAAAAAGGGACAACAGAAGGAGAAAAATGCAATAACAAAGAAAGTACATCTTTGTTGAAACAAAGTTGCATAGCTAGCATAAATTAATAAGGTTTGGGAATATATGATCTCTTCTTTCCTCTTTCAATATTACTTTTTTTGCCCTTTTATACCTTTCTGAAGGGGTCAATTTTGCAACATACCTTTAGTAAACAAGTATAGTAGATAAGATTATATAAAAATCAGATGGGCCTAGTCTGAATATTAAGGCTTTCTAGAAATTTCATTATATCCGAATAAATAAAGAAACAAAAATTCATTAAAAATGGGTTGCTATATGACATACATTGATTATTTCTAATTATGTATGTATTAATTTTTGCAAAAATGAATTTATTAACCATATCATTATAGAATGCAAAATAGGTGTACCAAGAATTAAGTTAAGTGAGGTAAAGGGAGGCTAGCAAAATTGACTGAAGTGAGGGAAAGGGAAGCTAGCAAGAATGACCAGAAGTGAGGGAAAGGGAAGCTAGCTAGAATGACCGGAAGTGAGGGAAAGGGAAGCTAGCTAGAATGACCGGAAGTGAGGGAAAGGGAAGCTAGTTAGAATGGCCGGAAGCGAGGGAAAGGGAAGCTAGCTAGAATGACCGGAAGTGAGGGAAAGGAAAGCTAGCTAGAATGACAGGGAGGGAAAGGGAAGCTAGCTAGAATGACCGGAAGTGAGGGAAAGGGAAGCAAGCTAGAATGACCGGAAGTGACGGAAAGGGAAGCTAGCTAGAATGACTGGAAGTGACGGAGAGGGAAGCTAGCTAGAATGACCGGAAGTGAGGGAAAGGGAAGCTAGCTAGAATGACCGGAAGTGAGGGAAAGGGAAGCTAGCTAGAATGACAGGGAGGGAAAGGGAAGCTAGCTAGAATGACCGGAAGTGAGGGAAAGGGAAGCTAGCTAGAATGACCGGAAGTGAGGGAAAGGGAAGCTAGCTAGAATGACCGGAAGTGACGGAAAGGGAAGCTAGCTAGAATGACCGGAAGTGAGGGAAAGGGAAGCTAGCTAGAATGACCGGAAGTGAGGGAAAGGGAAGCTAGCTAGAATGACCGGAAGTGACGGAAAGGGAAGCTAGCTAGAATGACCGGAAGTGACGGAGAGGGAAGCTAGCTAGAATGACCGGAAGTGAGGGAAAGGGAAGCTAGCTAGAATGACCGGAAGTGAGGGAAACTGGAAAGGGAAGCTAGCTAGAATGACCGGAAGTGAGGGAAAGGGAAGCTAGCTAGAATGACCGGAAGTGAGGGAAAGGGAAGCTAGCTAGAATGACAGGGAGGGAAAGGGAAGCTAGCTAGAATGACCGGAAGTGAGGGAAAGGGAAGCTAGCTAGAATGACCGGAAGTGAGGGAAAGGGAAGCTAGCTAGAATGACCGGAAGTGAGGGAAAGGGAAGCTAGCTAGAATGACCGGAAGTGAGGGAAAGGGAAGCTAGCTAGAATGACCGGAAGTGAGGGAAAGGGAAGCTAGCTAGAATGACCAGAAGTGACGGAGAGGGAAGCTAGCTAGAATGACCGGAAGTGAGGGAAAGGGAAGCTAGCTAGAATGACCGGAAGTGAGGGAAAGGGAAGCTAGCTAGAATGACAGGGAGGGAAAGGGAAGCTAGCTAGAATGACCGGAAGTGAGGGAAAGGGAAGCTAGCTAGAATGACCGGAAGTGAGGGAAAGGGAAGCTAGCTAGAATGACCGGAAGTGACGGAAAGGGAAGCTAGCTAGAATGACCGGAAGTGAGGGAAAGGGAAGCTAGCTAGAATGACCGGAAGTGAGGGAAAGGGAAGCTAGCTAGAATGACCGGAAGTGACGGAAAGGGAAGCTAGCTAGAATGACCGGAAGTGACGGAGAGGGAAGCTAGCTAGAATGACCGGAAGTGAGGGAAAGGGAAGCTAGCTAGAATGACAGGGAGGGAAAGGGAAGCTAGCTAGAATGACCGGAAGTGAGGGAAAGGGAAGCTAGCTAGAATGACCGGAAGTGAGGGAAAGGGAAGCTAGCTAGAATGACCGGAAGTGAGGGAAAGGGAAGCTAGCTAGAATGACCAGAAGTGACGGAGAGGGAAGCTAGCTAGAATGACCGGAAGTGAGGGAAAGGGAAGCTAGCTAGAATGACCGGAAGTGAGGGAAAGGGAAGCTAGCTAGAATGACAGGGAGGGAAAGGGAAGCTAGCTAGAATGACCGGAAGTGAGGGAAAGGGAAGCTAGCTAGAATGACCGGAAGTGAGGGAAAGGGAAGCTAGCTAGAATGACCGGAAGTGACGGAAAGGGAAGCTAGCTAGAATGACCGGAAGTGAGGGAAAGGGAAGCTAGCTAGAATGACCGGAAGTGAGGGAAAGGGAAGCTAGCTAGAATGACCGGAAGTGACGGAAAGGGAAGCTAGCTAGAATGACCGGAAGTGACGGAGAGGGAAGCTAGCTAGAATGACCGGAAGTGAGGGAAAGGGAAGCTAGCTAGAATGACCGGAAGTGAGGGAAACTGGAAAGGGAAGCTAGCTAGAATGACCGGAAGTGAGGGAAAGGGAAGCTAGCTAGAATGACCGGAAGTGACGGAGAGGGAAGCTAGCTAGAATGACCGGAAGTGAGGGAAAGGGAAGCTAGCTAGAATGACCGGAAGTGAGGGAAAGGGAAGCTAGCTAGAATGACCGGAAGTGAGGGAAAGGAAAGCAAGTTAACATTCCCAGAAAAAGTATCATAATCAGAATTAAAATAAATAATAATTGATTACACCTGCACTAATGACCAGATGTGCAACCGACAGCTCAGCCGCAGCTATTGCGCGGCGCATCTGAAGGCTACGTACGGCTGTTCAGTCCAAGGACTGGGGGGTCGTCATACACACCCTCAATTTCCCCAGCTAATGCTGGCACCCATTTTACAGCTGGGTGAACTGAAGCAATGCAGAGTTAAGTGTCTTGCTCAAAGTGCTTAAGTGGCATCGGGAATCGAACCCCTGGCCTTCAAGTTGAGTCCGACGCTCTACTCTAAGCACTAGGCTACAGCCCTATAATTAAAAGAAACTCGCAAAAACAGAGAATATTTTCAGACTTTGCCTGGGAGCTAAAGGTAATTTCGATAATCACCAGGCGTAATAGGAAATGTATTTACTTGGGCAAATAATCTTGATAAAGCAAAAGTATCAATCGACCCAGTGCCGCACGCCTGCAGAAGATAGTGAGAATAGATCTGATAGAGAGCAATAGGCTGATGATAAAACCGAATTTGCAGTAAAAAAAACTTGCTGAAACAGAGAATTTGTTGGATCACGATTAAATTAATTAGCTATGTGGGTATTAAGAGATTTTTGCTATTAAAAACACTAAATAACAAGTCTACAGAACAATTTGCAACAATGCAAACAATTCATGGATACTGTAATAACTTAACTAGATAGGCCACTCGGCACATTTGCGTGCAAGCTACTTTCAGTAGAACGTTGAATAGAAACATTTAATCATTTTTAAGACAAAAGAACTCGTTTATTTGCACTGGCTACAAACCCAACTGGCATTTTCTTTTAAAAAATAGCTTACATATCCTTCCTTGCTACTGAACTGACAGTAAGATAAGCTGCTATGCTACCTGAGCGGCCCATATAGTTATCATAGCATTTGCAGTCATCGCAGTTACTGCTGAGGCGGCGGGGGCACCACAACCACGGGCCTGCGGCTGTGCGAGATGACAAACTCGCTAACTGAGCCCAGGATTGTGCGGCGAATAGTGCCGAGGCCGCGCGTTCCCATGACAACCAGGTCGGCCTTCTCCTCGGCTGAGGCGTCCACCACGGCCGGGCCGGGGCTCAGCGAGTCGGCGTACTTCCACCTGCGGGCGGCCGAGAGTCAGTGCGCGCGCACCCACAACTGAGTTCATTGGCTTACTCGATAAATGCGCCACTCTGCGCCGCTGTGGGGCACATATTGTAGAGTTGGAGACTGTAACTATTTCTGCATGTCTGCTCTAGTGTTTGTCTGTCAGCCTGCCCTAGTGTCTGTCTGTCTGTCTTAGTGTCTGTTAGCCTGCCCTAGTGTCTGTCTGCCAGCCTGTCTGTCTGTCTGTCAACCTGCCCTAGTGTCTGTCTGTCTGTTTGTCAACCTATCGTAGTGTCTGAGTGTCTGTCTGCCTGCCAGCCTGTCTTAGTGTCTGTCTGCCAGCCTGTCTGTCTGTCTGTCTGTCTGTCTGTTTGTCAACCTATCCTAGTGTCTGAGTGTCTGTCTGTCTGTCTGTTTGTCAACCTATCCTAGTGTCTGAGTGTCTGTCTGTCTGCCCTAGTGTCTGCCCCAGTGTCTGCCTGCCCTAGTGTCTGCCCCAGTGTCTGCCTGCCCTAGTGTCTGTCTGTCTTACTGTCTGTTAGCCTGCCCTGCCCTAGTGTCTGTCTGTCTTACTGTCTGTTAGCCTGCCCTGCCCTAGGGTCTGTCTGTCTTACTGTCTGTTAGCCTGCCCTGCCCTAGTGTCTGTCTGTCTTAGTGTCTGCCAACCTATCTGTCTAAGGTTGTCTGCCTGCCTGTCTTAGTGTCTTTCTGTCTGTCTGTCTTACGGTTTGTCTATCTCTATCTGTCCATCTTAGTGTCTACATGTCTGTCTGCCTCAACGCCTGCCCATCAGTTTTTCCACCTGCACTGCATGCTGTGCCGCTTGCACTGCTCCATCATGCTCTCCTCCAGCTGGGCCACCCGCTTTCTCAAGCTCTCGTTGGCACGTTGAACATCGCTATTGGATGCCGATATGCCAGTGGGCGCCATCAGATAGTTGGGCAGGCTGCCAGTGTGGAAGAGAATCACATCCTCCCCTGGCGTGGCCAGGTTGGTGCGGTACCAGTCGAATGCGTTCTGGCTGTGGCTGGAGCCGTCAACAGCAATCAGCACCCTCTGCTGCGGCTTGGAGGACTGGCCACCCATGATGCAAAATTGGCTGCAGTGGGAAATTGGACTAGACTGAAATTTAGGTACCTAGCATCTCAGAATTAATGCTGAGCCAAATAATAGCAACTTGAAAATATATTGCTGATGATAGACTTTTTATGAGCCATAAGCTTACAACCCTAAACACTCTCATCTCTTAAAATGCAAACTTCTTAGTCCTTAATTCCCTAACTCCTTTTTATCACTAATCCCTTCATTTCATTTATAAGCCACAACACTAATACTCAACTTTTGACTTGTTCCAAATCTTTGTCACACATAAAATCTAAAATTTGGTATTTGGATTGTCAACTTTTCTATTCCAAATTGAACTGAATATTTGGTCAATTTGATTCAATTCTAAATATTTGTCCTATCTCTATACCTAACCTCATTTTATAATACAAAAATAGAAATGAAAGCACAGTAGTGCAAGCAATTTTTTTGAGGAAAGGCCAATTTGAGAGCCTAAAGCTCTAATGGGGAAAGAAGGGGTGGCTCTTGATTATAGCAAAAATTTGCTTAGTCCCCACCTTTATTTTTTCTGGTCTTTGCCTAATGAAGGGGGCGACTGCCTTTTCCTATCTCCTCTAGTTCTACCATTATGCAAACATTAAATATTAAATTAATATTCAAGACATCTGGTTTAAAAAAGACAAAACAGAAAAAAAACTAGATAATTTGCTTTTTTATTTTTGTTTTAACTTTGATATGGCCTTTTAAGGATAGATACAAAAATCATGCATTATATTGCTTAAACTATGTATTTATGCTATAAATAAACTAGATCTTTCTTATAATTTTAAAATCAGATGCCTTTTGGCCCCTGATTTTGCATTTTTAATTATATATACATTGCTACACTAGACCTATCAGACTATTTCATAGCTTGATAAATTTTAGGGTTAAGTTTAAGTTTTGTTGGGCTAAGTAAAAGGCTATTACTTTAATTAAAATAATTAGTATAACTTAAAAAAACATTTAGAATCAATTAAACTTGAGTTTGCACCACTCAGTCCTTAAATTAAAACTCTAATATTTTAGATAGCTATTGTGTCTACTAATATTCTATATAAAAAGCTAAAAATTGACATTTTTAGGGGCCTGTTAAGAATGAGCTATTAAAACCCACAGATTTAAAACTCATTGAATTCCAAAAAATCCTTAGAACTATTTTTGTATGAATTTTGAAATCTGAAGTCATTCTTCAAATCCATATTCTAGATCATATAGGCTAATATGAATCCAAAAATATAGGTATGTATTGGCCTTGCATGCCAAAAGTTAGGCCTACATAGTTGGCATATATGACTTCTAAAGAAAATAGTGTAGGGCTTATATATACTTGGTATGTATTTTAAAAAATCACACAAAAGAATTAAATAAAAATGATTGAAAAGATTATTTTTAAGCATAAATTTCAAGCTTTCTAGTTTTTTAGTTCACAATAAGGTATTTAAACAAATGTTTATGTATATTCATTTGTTGCTATAAATAAATATTTATAAATCGTAAATAAATAAACAACCAAATAATTAGCCAAAAAGGATCATTTATTGTTGCAATATCAGCCTAGATTCAAAAGTATGGGTAGGGTATGCACTTTAATTTTTTGATATGCATTTATAACTAGGCCTATTCCATTTTGGTTTTAGGGCCTACGTATGCATCTAGATCTAATATGATCTAGACTAGGGTAGGCCATAGGGGGCCTATAGACTCAAACAAAACCTTACTAATGGTTAAGGAAAGGAAATAAACAACACTTAGCCTTAGGATTAAATTTGAATTAAAGTGAACTGCTTTACTCAAGCAAAAGATGCAATAAAGTGTAATAAAGCATATGCAATGCACTATGCAGTACATAAACCATTATAGGCCTACCCCAATAGACTCTTGATATACTTGTATTTAAATAGCTAACTATATATACCAAACAACAGTCAAAAGTTACACCCACCAACCAAGCAAGAATATTTTTATTCACTTTTTACTGTGCATTTTAAATGAGAAATTTTCTCTCTAACTACGCCTGATTTGTACATGTGGAACTTTTGACTGTTACTGAGTAAACAATACAATGTAGAATTATGTACATAGCATTGATTGCCTAAATTATTAGGCCTAGATTTTGAGTTGTACACATTTACACACTTTTAATAGCATTTAGAATATATATTTATGAAGCCAATGGTCATGTTGAAGTCCTTGTCCTTGGCAATATTTTGCTCATTGAATTATAGAAATTTATGTCATTGCATTAAGGAACAACTTTAGAAGTCTATCTTGTTGTTAAAGAATTTGCTCAGCTTGTTTTAACTGTTGGTGGATTTAATTTTCTCCAATTTTAACTTTAGCCAAGGTCTATTGACAAATTTGGTGTAATACTTTTGATTCATGCAAATGAGATCTTAGTTACACACAGATTCTCGCGAAATCTCGCGAGGAAATCTCATTTGCATGAATCAAAAGTATTACACCAAATTTGTCATTTTTACATCTTAAGATGTAAAATAGGAAAAATACTCTAATTAGCAACTTGCAAGACATAATTAAGACCAAACCAACGCACTACTACCTATCAAAGCTTATTTGAATAAAAAATGCACAAATATTTTTTCTAAGAAGTTTCAAACAGTTTCAAAAGTTTGGTTTCCGAGTTTCAAAGAAAAAAAGACTTTAAAACGGCGTAAATGGTTTCAACAAAGTACTTTAATTGTGTAACCTTTTTAATTACTGCATAAAAAATTAAAAGAAAATAATAAGTCATTTACAATTTTTATGCGTGCTTTAATTAGTTTATTAGCCGAAAGCTAACATTGTCAGATTATATTTATGGTGGTTGTTTGACAGCAAAGCTGTATTTATTTTTTGTAATTTTTTGTCATATAAAGAAAGCTACGCCAAGCCACGCCACGCCTAGCCCTAGGCCTACCCCTTACGTATATATGTGGCCAATGGCAGTGGCGGATATAAGAGAGGGGTTATGGCCATGGGGCCATGACACCTTCCCAGGCATCTCTTATGGTCAAAATATTTAATTTATTTATTAATTCCATTCCATAGGCCTTTTTTACTAAAAATCGAAATATCTATTGCTTTGTTTCAATGATTATTGGAATATATTGGATCTATGACCTATCTATGACTATGAAATGACAATACTTTGGTGGGTCTGCTGATTTGTAAGAGAAGAGGTAGGCCTAGGCTAGTAAAGACTAGTTGGCTTGGCTAAGTTTGGTTTACCTTAGCTTAGGTAATTATTCTTAATCTTAGGTTTTTTTCCTTAGGTTGGCTTCCCAAAATCAAATTCTAGATCCGAATCTGCATTGGGCTATGGAATAGAGCCTAGGATTAGGCTACTATTTAGTAAGTAATTGTTTTTGTTGATTACAAGTGCTCTGGCCTGCCATAGCTGGGAAGGTGGCAGTTTTTGGTGAATTTTCTGGTGCAAATTGGCCCTTTTTTGGCACACACGGTGCACACGGCATACAAGGAAAAATTGAAAATGCTCTAGCGGCGCACATGGCGCATGGCGCTAAAAAAATATATAGTTAGGCCTACACTTCGTTATACTTTGCAAAATATATAGTGTCAGGCCTAATTCCATAATTCGTAAAATAAGATGTTATACTATCAAAGAATACTAAAATTACGTAAATCACGATATAAAATACGTTAATGAAATTCAAATTTGTCTACCGTAAATTCAAATTTACCGTACCTTACCTTAGACTTACCTTATCATGGCACGCTGCGGCACATAAAAACTTTTCTTCTTCACGGCGCACAGTGCTCAAAAGCCATCAAAATAGTTCCGGCGCACACTGTGCCACCTTCCTAACTATGGCTGGCCTGATAGCCAATGGCAATAGGTAGATGCAGTATAGCATAGGCCTATGCAATTGACAGCTTAGCCATAGGCATAGCTATTGTGTGGTATAATTGAAGATAGCCAAGAACCAAATATAGGCCTACATTCAATTATTCTAGCTAATACTAGTAAACTAAAGCAGACAAAGCAAAGCACCCATTTTATAGCTGGGTGAACTAAAGCAATGTAGAGTTAAATGTCTTAGGTCTACTCTTGCTCAAGAATATAATTTTTTAGACTTAGAACCTTTTAAATTATAAGTCCAACACCTTGGCTAGGCCTAATCCTTGTATTGTGGCCTTCATTAGCTGGTTTGATTATATAATCATATGCAACTAGGGCCTAACATTTATACATTTTGGTACAAAACAACAAAAGTAAATTAAATTAACTTAATTTAAACTAAATAAAATGAAAAAATGGTAAATTAAAAATAAATTACTAGCATTTACTTTTGTTAGTAAATAAGTTAGTAATAATAGGCCTAGGCCAATGAGTAGGCTATAATAGTTTCTAGACACAAGTATTATCTTATTCTTATATTTGCAACTTTGTCATCTTATAAGTTAGGCCTATATTTATTATCTATTTTAAAGATAAGATACTTTGTTATCTAGCCAATTTATATACTTTGGAGTTTGATCAGTTTGTTATCATCAATAACATAAACCATTGTAGACTCAATTAATAAATGCTATTGCATACAAGGGTTGATAGTTATTTTATCTATTGCTAATTGTCTGTGACTCATTTGCAAAATATAAATGTAATCATTGCAGCTATGTAGTCAATGAGGGCTGTAGTTTATACTTGTAAAGATAAACTAATTATTTATTTTCTATCAAATCTTTTATTTGCAAATTTAAATTCATGAGTCATAAAAATAAGCTGCATAAAATATAGTCATATTTGCAAAGGATGGCTGCACCTAAAACTTGATGTATAATTTGCATTTGTTTTGTGTAGCTTATAAGAATTTTCATTCCTATGTGCCTGTTCTTCAGTGTTTTAAATAAAAAGGAGAGACAGTGGAGGCCCTTGCTTCACTTTTCTCCTGCCTACATCTATTGGCCCAAAGGCATGGCCATTGCCTTAGTTGGGCTATAGACAGCAGCCCTATTGCAGCCAAGGTCTGAACCGCGCCGGACGCCCCCCTTTCCCGCGCCAGACATCTACCCGTACTGCGCCAGGGCCAGTCCCCAGGATCAGTGATTTGGTTCAATTAGTCAGTCAATGGCTCGCCGCGCGCTGCGCGCCGCCGCCACACACCACGCCACCGCGCGCCGCCGCCACGCGCCGCGCCGCCGCCGCGCGCCACGCCGCCACCAGTCCAATCCGCGCCGGACGCCGTCCACGAAAATGGCCATTGGCTGCAATAGGGGACAGCAGTAGCCTTGGTCCAGGAATGCTGTGCTTCAAGTTCAATTCTTTGTTATCGACAAGACACAGAATACTACCTGTTACAATAAATAAGCTTTTTTTATATGATCATATAAGCCAGGGCGAACTTAAAATCAATATATGAGTATTTTTTTAATAATTCAAAAAACAAAACATTGAATACATAATAATCTACATTTATATATGTATATATATTATTATATATAATATTAATATACAAAGTTATAAAGCTTAGAAATATATTAGATAAGCCAAATCGGGAGTATCTTATCTTAATCTATAGATATAGAAAATTGTCATCATTGTACCATTGGAATGATAGTTTTTAGACCCATTTTTCATTTTCCATGTTTTTTCTCACTTTATATATTAATCCCATTTATTCTTTTTGTCCTATGTACTATCTGTACCATTTTTGTTTTTAGTTAATCAGTTTTGCAACATATCTGTCTTGGCTATCCACTTATCTAGGCCAGCTTAGCCAGGTGTTGTGCATGTATGCTAAAAGAATATATTAACAATTAAATAGAGAGAGAAGCATATATTTTAAGAATAAAATCCACATATACAAGATATACCATAATAAAAGATAGGAGTTAAGTGATGCAGCTTAGGGATACTAATAATAATAGTAATACTATTCACAGTATACTACGTAGTTGTACTAAAAATAGTAAAAATTATACTCGTAGTAGTACTAAGAGTCCTGCAGCATAGAAATTTATAACCTGTAAAATTAAAATAGAGGCCTATTATAGTTCTGAGTTCTGTTTGAGCCTTATACTCGTAAGTTATCTCCCCAATGCTACACAGCTCCAACCTAACCATACACCCGCAGCCAATCAAAATGCCCCTAGAAGCCAACCGAGATGATGCAATTCGCCAAGCTGCCGAAGAAACTGATCGATATTTCAATGCCGCATCGGCGCCCAGGTTAAAGTCGAATTATAATAATAAAAAGTACAAGAATAACAAGAATAAATCGGCAAGTAGATCCCGCCCAGCCACGCTCGCCTCCCTGGCCAACCGGCCGGACGAGGAGACTTCGCTGCGCCTGGCCGAAGAGTACATCGAAGCCACCGAAGCTGCGGCCAGCTCGCCAACCGCAGCCGAGGCCGAGTGCGCCCGGATCTACTTTGCTGACTGGTCGCGCCGCCTTCGCGTGGGCGGATTCAGCCTGCTAGTGTATGGCCTGGGGTCCAAGCGGCACCTGCTGCGCCAGTTCAAGTCTGCCTGCCTCGGCGATCAGCTCTGCGCCGAGATTGACGGCTTCCATCCCGAGGCCGGTCCCAAGGCCATCCTGACGGCGCTTGTTGAGGAACTGATCGGCGAGGTGACGCCCAGCTCTGCCAAGTCGCTGCCTGACATGGCCAGGCTGATTGCTTCTACTCTGGAGACTGTCGGCCTCACTCTGTACATTGTGGTGAGACTGGTTGACCTCAGCTCTGTCAACCTCACAAACTTGAACCCTCAGGCTTAATCCCAACCTACCAACCCCTCATGATCTCGGGTCTTTAATCTAGATCCCTATACTGGATTCCCAAATCTCCCAGATCCCCATACTGAATTCCCAAATCTCTCAGATCCCCATACTGCATTCCCAAATCTCCCAGATCCCATACTGAATTCCCAAATCTCTCAGATCCCCATACTGCATTCCCAAATCTCTCAGATCCCCATACTGAATTCCCAAATCTCTCAGATCCCCATACTGAATTCCCAAATCTCTCAGATCCCCATACTGCATTCCCAAATCTCTCAGATCCCCATACTGAATTCCCGAATCTCCCAGATCCCCATACTGCATTCCCAAATCTCTCAGATCCCCATACTGAATTCCCGAATCTCCCAGATCCCCATACTGCATTCCCAAATCTCTCAGATCCCCATACTGAATTCCCAAATCTCTCAGATCCCCATACTGCATTCCCAAATCTCTCAGATCCCCATACTGAATTCCCGAATCTCCCAGATCCCCATACTGCATTCCCAAATCTCTCAGATCCCCATACTGAATTCCCGAATCTCCCAGATCCCCATACTGCATTCCCAAATCTCTCAGATCCCCATACTGAATTCCCAAACCTCTCAGATCCCATACTGCATTCCCAAATCTCCTAGATCCCATTCTGTCTTCCCAAATCTCTCAGATCCCCATACTGAATTCCCAAATCTCCCAGATCCCCATACTGGATTCCCAAATCTCTCAGATCCCCATAGTCCAGTCCCAATACGCCGCCCTCAGTTCCACAGCCTTGACGGGCCGCAGCTGCGCACGGACAAAGCCGCGGAGGCCATCACGGCGCTGGTCTCATCACCGACTGTCCGAATGATCGCCAGTCTGGATCACCGGCTGTGCCAGTTGCTGTGGGACCGCGGCCAGCTCACCAGCATGGCCTGCCTGTGGTGCCAGTTGCCCAAGCCGCTGCGCCCCTATATCGAGGAATTGCCTGCCAGCGCCGCCTACACCGGCCGGGCCGTCGAGTCGACAACCGCCGGCGCCGGTTCTGGCGCCGTTGGCATCGGCGGCGAAGTGTCGGTCGCGCTGCAGCTGTCCAGCCTGCGGCACCTCATGGCCTCGCTGACGCAGAACGCCAGGTCGCTGTTCGTCATGCTGGCCAGGCGGCAGCTGGAGCGGCCCGGTGAGCCCTGGCCGCTGGATGAGGTTTACACGGCCTGCCGGGACGGCATGTTGGTCACCTCCGAGCTCACTCTGCAGGCTCACCTCCGCGAGTTCCGCGACCACGGCCTCGTCAGGCTGAAATTCGACGGCCGCGGCCAGGCCGGCGACTCTGCGCTGGTGCCGCTGCCTGCCGACACCCTGGTGCAGTTCCTGGCTGCGTTCGGCGACGAGTGCGACTGACACTGCGGCCTGGCGCCCTGAGAGTCAGCTGGAACCTCTGAAACCCTTGAGAATCGTCCCATCCGCCCCTATGAGAATCGCCTTAATCCGCCCCCTATGAGAATCGCTCCAATCCGCCCCCTATGAGAATCGCCCCAATCCGCCCCCTATGAGAATCGCCCCAATCCGCCCCTATGAGAATCGCCCCAATCCGCCCCCTATGAGAATCGCCCCAATCCGCCCCCTATGAGAATCGCCCCAATCTGCCCCCTTGAGAATCGCCCCAATCCACCCCCATGAGAATCGCCCCAATCCGCCCCTTTCGAATCGCCCCTTGAAAATTAGGAAGTCGCCTGTTTGACCCCATAGCCGCATTATATATCACTTTGTATTTAATATTTTGCAGCTGCTACTATGAGTAGTCTGCTAACCATTCATGCAGCTTTTTAATGCTAAAATTGTTGCTGCCCAATAATGTTCTCGAGCATAGAATTTTTATTTTCTAACGTAATTTGTTTTTTTTTCATGTTGGTGCTATCATGTAAATAGTAATAATATTAATCTATTGTGCAATAGTTGTAAGCATTTTTATTACAAAAACGAGCCGCAGTTATTACTTTTACGCCTGAACTTATCAAATTTTCATTCTGTCATGTCGTTTTCTTTACGTGTTTACTAATTTTTTACACTTAAAGAGGCTCAGAGGCTGATCTAGGTTAGTATCTTCGGGTTCTGGACCAAAAATCCCCAAAATAATCCCATGTACCAAAACCGCAATCTTAATCCCCAAAACCGTAATCCCAGACCCCTAAACCGTAATCACAGATCCCAAAACTGTAATCCCAGATCCAAAGCCGCAATCTTAGATCCTAAAACCGTAATATAAAATCTCAACACTGTAATCCCAGATCCCAAAACCATAATCCCTGATTCCAAAACCATAATCCCAAATCGTAATCCCAGATCCCAAAACCATAATCATAGATTCCAAATCGTAATCATAGATCCCAAACCGTAATCATAGATCCCAAAACCGTAATCATAGATCCCAAAACCATAATCATAGATCCCAAACCGTAATCATAGATCCCAAAACCGTAATCATAAATTCCAAACCGTAATCATGGATCCCAAAACCGTAATCATAGATCCCAAAACCATAATCATAGATCCCAAACGTAATCATAGATTCCAAACCGTAATCATAGATCCCAAAACCGTAATCATAGATCCCAAATCGTAATCATAGATCCCAAACCGTAATCATAGATCCCAAAACCGTAATCATAGATCCCAAATCGTAATCATAGATCCCAAAACCATAATCATAGATCCCAAACCGTAATCATAGATCCCAAAACCGTAATCATAAATTCCAAACCGTAATCATAGATCCCAAAACCGTAATCATAGATCCCAAAACCATAATCATAGATCCCAAACCGTAATCATAGATTCCAAAACCGTAATCATAGATCCAAAACCGTAATCATAGATCCAAATCGTAATCATAGATCCCAAACCGTAATCATAGATCCCAAAACCGTAATCATAGATCCCAAATCGTAATCATAGATCCCAAAACCATAATCATAGATCCCAAACCGTAATCATAGATCCCAAAACCGTAATCATAAATTCCAAACCGTAATCATAGATCCCAAAACCGTAATCATAGATCCCAAAACCATAATCATAGATCCCAAACCGTAATCATAGATTCCAAAACCGTAATCATAGATCCCAAAACCGTAATCATAGATCCCAAATCGTAATCATAGATCCCAAAACCATAATCATAGATCCCAAACCGTAATCATAGATTCCAAAACCGTAATCATAAATTCCAAACCGTAATCATAGATCCCAAAACCGTAATCATAGATCCCAAAACCATAATCATAGATCCCAAACCGTAATCATAGATTCCAAAACCGTAATCATAGATCCCAAAACCGTAATCATAGATCCCAAATCGTAATCATAGATCCCAAACCGTAATCATAGATCCCAAAACCGTAATCATAGATCCCAAACCGTAATCATAGATCCCAAAACCATAATCATAGATCCCAAACCGTAATCATAGATCCCAAAACCGTAATCATAAATCCCAAACCGTAATCATAGATCCCAAAACCGTAATCATAGATCCCAAAACCATAATCATAGATCCCAAACCGTAATCATAGATTCCAAAACCGTAATCATAGATCCCAAAACCGTAATCATAGATCCCAAATCGTAATCATAGATCCCAAACCGTAATCATAGATCCCAAATCGTAATCATAGATTCCAAAACCGTAATCATTGATCCCTAATCCCAAACCGTAATCCCATAGTCTCTTCTGTAATCTTGAACACTGATCCAAAACTGAGATGCCACAGGTAATCAAATCACACTAGTAAGCAAGCTGCTCTATTCTATCCAACATTTCATGCTGTCGCCATCCTCGCTGCTAAAGGCTCACTCACTGTTGACTACGCAGCCAATCAGAGGCATGGCTCAGTACTCCGACACGAACCTAATCGTGAACTACCTGCCGCAGGAGCTTAGAGACGACGAGCTCCATAAGCTGTTCGACTCTCTGGCTCCGGGCGTGAAGTCGGTGAAGATCTGCCGCAACAACGCCACAGGCTACAGCTACGGCTACGGCTTCTGCGACTACAACTCGCACGAGGCCGCGGCCCGGGCCATAGACAACCTGAACGGCCACCAGCTGGGCAGGAAAACTATTAAAGTGGCCTTCGCCCGCCTGCGCAGCGAGGAGACCAGAAACTGCAAGCTGCACATCTCCTGCCTGCCGTTCGGCATCACAGAGGAGGCTCTGCAACAGGTGCTGGGAAGATTCGGTCCGATTATTAACTGCCGCTTGTTGCAGGGCAGCAGCAGCAGCCGGCGGTGGCTCCGCGCGGTCTGCTCGGCTTCTGCTTGTTCGAAACTCACAGCTCGGCCCAGGCCGCTCTGGATGCCCTGCACAACAGGCCCTGGCCTGCTGCATCTGGCGACTCGGCTGCCAACTCGGAACAGCAGCTTGTGCAGGTGACATTGGGATGTGGGATCTGAACTTGGAATGTGTGGTCTGACACGGATGTGGATCTGACACTGGGATGTGGGGATCTGACACTGGGATGTGGGATCTGACATTGGGATTCGGGATCTGTAATTGGGATGTGGGATCTGAAATTGGGATTTAGGATCTGAAATTGGGATTTGGGATCTGAAATTGGGATGTGGGATCTGAAATTGGGATTTAGAATCTGAAATTGGGATTTGGGATCTGAAATTGGGATGTGGGATCTGAAATTGGGATTTGGGATCTGAAATTGGGATGTGGGATCTGAAATTGGGATTTAGAATCTGAAATTGGGATTTGGATCTGAAATTGGGATGGGATCTGAAATTGGGATTTGGGATCTGAAATTGGGATGTGGGATCGGAAATTGGGATTTGGGATCGGAAATTGGGATTTGGGATCTGAAATTATGATTTGGGATCTGACATTGGGATATGGATTTTACATTGGGATGTGGGATCTGAATGAAATATGGGATATTTGAAATGGGTGTGTGGAATCTGGCATAGGCATTTAAAAGGATTAACGATTAGAATGTGAGATCTGAAATTTACCATGTACATATATATTATACTGTATATATGCTTTCGGCGTTCTCCCGTTGCCGCGCAGATCCGCTTCGCCGACGAGAACGAAAAGAAGGTCCGGCCTCCGTTCAGCGGCAGCCGGGGTGGCCGCAATTTCTACTTGCCTCGCCAGCCGCATCAGCAGCAGCAGCAGCAGCAGCAGCAGCAGCACAACCAGCAGCAGTTCCACCGGCCCCATGCAAGGCGCGCGGGGGCGGCGGCCCCGGTGGCTACGTGCACCAGCAGCAGCTCCAGCAGCAGTCTTACCCGGCTTGGTACACAGCTAGCGGAAATGGCAATTATTAACTCATTCAGCTTTGATTCCTTTGATTGGGGGGGAGGGGAAGACGTTCTCGCTCGCATCTTAATTCTAATCACTCTCCAACTGTTTGTTTTGCTTGCTTATTCAAGATTAACATCTTGTTGCGTTACATTGTTTTATTTGAACTGTGCAAGTCAACTTTTATTGTAGCATTTTGTTAAGTGCTGCAATGAATTGCTAATCTATCCCTGCAGTTAGGGAATAGAATGGATTGCTAATCTATCCCTGCAGTTAGGGAATAGAATGGATTGCTAATCTATCCCTGCAGGTATTGAAAAGAATGGATTGCTAATCTATCCCTGCAGGTATTGAAAAGAATGGATTGCTAATCTATCCCTGCAGGTATTGAAAAGAATGGATTGCTAATCTATCCCTGCAGGTATTGAAAAGAATGGATTGCTAATCTATCCCTGCGGGTATTGAAAAGAATGGATTGCTAATCTATTTCTGCAGGTATTGAAAAGAATGGATTGCTAATCTATCCCTGCAGGTATTGAAAAGAATGGATTGCTAATCTATCCCTGCAGGTATGGGGTGGTTTTAAAAGTGCTTCGTAAATCCTGCAGTTTCTGACAATAAAGTGCAGACTGCAGCAAGTCCTCATTAACTCGTATTTCTGTTATTTAACGCTGGCAAGGCCAGTTCCAATGTCTTCTTAATTGTTATGTAAATAAACTATTTGGTTTACGATTCATTGAACCTTCGAGCAATAAAGACCGCCGTTTCAATTTAACTGATTGCATCATTTTTGACAGGTTTATTGCTGACTGCAAAGCAATACTTCAATGGAACTGTTATTCTCTTTACACTTCTATTCTAAATCTTGTTTTGCTTTTCCTCCGTTCCTTTTTTGTTATTTTGAGTTGATATGAACTTTTGTCTTTGTTTTCTTTACCACCTATTCTAATGCTGCTGCTTGACATTGAAATGCTTATTGTTGCAATAATCACGCTATTGTCTCATAGCTGCTTGAATATACGAGTCCTGTGTAGCCTTGTCCATTGCAGTTGTTATTATTGTATAACTGAGTGACGGACTTCTTGAGCCTGATATTGTTGTTTATTGAACGCCTGCCAGGAGTCCGGCTGGTTTCTTGAGCACGCCTTTACTTTTTTCGGATTGTTTGCTCAATTGTTGCAGATACAAGTCTAGCCCAGATACCACTTGGCACTCCAAGTGGTGTTGAATTCCCTTGGCACTCCAGATTCTAAATTGCCTTGGCACTCCAGATGCTGAATTGCCTTGGCACTCCAGATTCTAAATTGCCTTGGCACTCCAGATGCTGAATTCCCTTGGCACTCCAGATTCTAAATTGCCTTGGCACTCCAGATGCTGAATTGCCTTGGCACTCCAGATGCTAAATTGCCTTGGCACTCCAGATGCTGAATTGCCTTGGCACTCCAGATTCTAAATTTCCTTGGCACTCCAGATGCTGAATTGCCTTGGCACTCCAGATGCTAAATTTCCTTGGCACTCCAGATGCTGAATTGCCTTGGCACTCCAGATGCTAAATTGCCCTGGCACTCCAGATTCTAAATTTCCTTGGCACTCCAGATGCTGAATTGCCTTGGCACTCCAGATTCTAAATTTCCTTGGCACTCCAGATGCTGAATTGCCTTGGCACTCCAGATGCTAAATTTCCTTGGCACTCCAGATGCTGAATTGCCTTGGCACTCCAGATGCTAAATTGCCCTGGCACTCCAGATTCTAAATTTCCTTGGCACTCCAGATGCTGAATTGCCTTGGCACTCCAGATTCTAAATTTCCTTGGCACTCCAGATGCTGAATTGCCTTGGCACTCCAGATGCTAAATTGCCCTGGCACTCCAGATTCTAAATTTCCTTGGCACTCCAGATGCTGAATTGCCTTGGCACTCCAGATTCTAAATTTCCTTGGCACTCCAGATGCTGAATTGCCTTGGCACTCCAGATGCTAAATTTCCTTGGCACTCCAGATGCTGAATTGCCTTGGCACTCCAGATGCTAAATTGCCCTGGCACTCCAGATTCTAAATTTCCTTGGCACTCCAGATGCTGAATTGCCTTGGCACTCCAGATTCTAAATTTCCTTGGCACTCCAGATGCTGAATTGCCTTGGCACTCCAGATTCTAAATTTCCTTGGCACTCCAGATGCTGAGTTGCCTTGGCACTCCAGATTCTAAATTTCCTTGGCACTCCAGATGCTGAATTGCCTTGGCACTCCAGATTCTAAATTTCCTTGGCACTCCAGATGCTGAATTGCCTTGGCACTCCAGATTCTAAATTTCCTTGGCACTCCAGATGCTGAGTTGCCTTGGCACTCCAGATTCTAAATTTCCTTGGCACTCCAGATGCTGAATTGCCTTGGTACTCCAGGTGCTGAATACCCTTGGCACTCCAGGTGCTGAATTGCCTTGGCACTCCAAGTGCTGAATTCCCTTGGCACTCCAGGTGCTGAATTGCCTTAGTACTCCAAGTGGTGCTGAATCCCTTGGCACTCCAAGTGCTGAATTCCCTTGGCACTCCAGGTGCTGAATTGCCTTGGTACTCCAAGTGGTGCTGAATTCCCAGATTCTAAATTGCCTTGGCACTCCAGATGCTGAATTGATCCCTTGGCACTCCAGGTTCTGAGTAGCCTTGGCAGTTGTTAGGGCAGTGTACATGTACTGAAAATCAGCAAAGATAGTTTGCAAGCTACTATTGAATTAAATAAAATATTTTCCGGTTTAATGCAGGTATCTTGGATACAGATTTCAAATATATTATATTTAATGGGTGACAAGCTGATTTAACTTGTAACTGGAATGAAAAGCTAGGAAATGAAATGTTCTAGATAATACTTGATCAAAGCCTGCGGCTCCATCACAGGGTCGTCATTTTAAATGATGGGTGAATACTAAATAGCATTAGAAAAAAACACTTTACAGGAAAAAAATCAAATCGTTTTGATATCTGCATTTATGGAGCACGGTAGCAACTGCACAAATAATTATTACAAATATTTTTAACTGAAAATTAGCACTGGAAAAAAATTGAAATTTTGGCTTCCGCAAATCGAATTAATGGATAATCAATTCTCGGGTCGTCAAAATTGTCATTATCTGTGTGTTATGGACGATTCTCCGTGTGTTATGGCCTATAGGCGATTATCTGTGTTATGAACGATTCTCAGTGTGTTATGGCCTATGGGCGATTATCTGTGTTATGAACGATTCTCCGTGTGTTATGGCCTATAGGCGATTATCTGTGTTATGAACGATTCTCAGTGTGTTATGGCCTATGGGCGATTATCTGTGTTATGAACGATTCTCAGTGTGTTATGGCCTATGGGCGATTATCTGTGTGTTATGAACGATTCTCAGTGTGTTATGGCCTATGGGCGATTATCTGTGTGTTATGAACGATTCTCAGTGTGTTATGGCCTATGGGCGATTATCTGTTATGAACGATTCTCAGTGTGTTATGGCCTATGGGCGATTATCTGTGTGTTATGAACGATTCTCAGTGTGCTATGGCCTATGGGCGATTATATATGTGTGTTATGGGCGATTATCTGTGTTATGAACGATTCTCAGTGTGTTATGGCCTATGGGCGATTATCTGTGTGTTATGAACGATTCTCAGTGTGTTATGGCCTATGGGCGATTATCTGTGTGTTATGAACGATTCTCAGTGTGTTATGGCCTATGGGCGATTATCTGTGTGTTATGAACGATTCTCAGTGTGCTATGGCCTATGGGCGATTATCTGTGTGTTATGAACGATTCTCAGTGTGTTATGGCCTATGGGCGATTATCTGTGTGTTATGGACGATTCTCAGTGTGTTATGGACGATTCTCAGTGTGTTATGGCCTATAGGCGATTATCTGTGTTATGAACGATTCTCAGTGTGTTATGGCCTATGGGCGATTATCTGTGTTATGAACGATTCTCAGTGTGTTATGGCCTATGGGCGATTATCTGTGTGTTATGAACGATTCTCAGTGTGTTATGGCCTATGGGCGATTATCTGTGTGTTATGAACGATTCTCAGTGTGCTATGGCCTATGGGCGATTATCTGTGTGTTATGAACGATTCTCAGTGTGTTATGGCCTATGGGCGATTATCTGTGTGTTATGAACGATTCTCAGTGTGCTATGGCCTATGGGCGATTATCTGTGTGTTATGAACGATTCTCAGTGTGTTATGGTCTATGGGCGATTATCTGTGTGTTATGAACGATTCTCAGTGTGTTATGGCCTATGGGCGATTATCTGTGTGTTATGAACGATTCTCAGTGTGCTATGGCCTATGGGCGATTATCTGTGTGTTATGAACGATTCTCAGTGTGCTATGGCCTATGGGCGATTATCTGTGTGTTATGAACGATTCTCAGTGTGTTATGGCCTATGGGCGATTATCTGTGTGTTATGAACGATTCTCAGTGTGTTATGGCCTATGGGCGATTATCTGTGTGTTATGAACGATTCTCAGTGTGCTATGGCCTATGGGCGATTATCTGTGTGTTATGAACGATTCTCAGTGTGTTATGGCCTATGGGCGATATCTGTGTGTTATGAACGATTCTCAGTGTGCTATGGCCTATGGGCGATTATCTGTGTGTTATGAACGATTCTCAGTGTGCTATGGCCTATGGGCGATTATCTGTGTGTTATGAACGATTCTCAGTGTGTTATGGCCTATGGGCGATTATCTGTGTGTTATGAACGATTCTCAGTGTGCTATGGCCTATGGGCGATTATCTGTGTGTTATGAACGATTCTCAGTGTGTTATGGCCTATGGGCGATTATCTGTGTGTTATGAACGATTCTCAGTGTGCTATGGCCTATGGGCGATTATCTGTGTGTTATGAACGATTCTCAGTGTGCTATGGCCTATGGGCGATTATCTGTGTGTTATGAACGATTCTCAGTGTGTTATGGCCTATGGGCGATTATCTGTGTGTTATGAACGATTCTCAGTGTGCTATGGCCTATGGGCGATTATCTGTGTGTTATGAACGATTCTCAGTGTGCTATGGCCTATGGGCGATTATCTGTGTGTTATGAACGATTCTCAGTGTGCTATGGCCTATGGGCGATTATATCTGTGTGTTATGAACGATTCTCAGTGTGTTATGGCCTATGGGCGATTATCTGTTATGAACGATTCTCAGTGTGTTATGGCGATGTTCAGTGTGTTATGGGCGATTCTCAGTGCGTTATAGGCGCAAGTACTAGAATAATTAGATGGGTCACTCAGCACATATGCGTGTAAGCTACTTTCAGTTCAGTAGTAAGTTAAACTTTTTTAGCAACAGAAGCTAAAACAGAAGCATTTTTAAAGCCAAGGGTCATTTATTGGATCTAACCGCCCCCTCTCCAGCTTAAAACACCCTCCAAACGCGCCTTTCCACACTACACCCGCCCCGCCCCAATTTTTATTGCCTTTCTCGGAATTCCAGCCTAAAGCTGCCATGTACATTTCAGTGGACTGGCTAAATGTACATTATGGCTGGACCAATTAGCAAGTTGTTTACGCCTGTAAGCTTTGGGCTTCTAAACTTATCAACGTCATTTCAGCTGCCTTTATTTTTATAAAATAGCTTATGTATTCTTCTTTGCTACTGCACTGAAAGTAGAAAGCTGTTTTACTAAGTATATATGCCCGAGTTGCCCATCTAGTTATTTTAGTATCTGTGGTATGGGCGATTATCGGTATCTTAAAGACGATTTTTGGGGTTATGGGCAATTCTCAGTGGTTAAGGAGCAGTACGCTCGAAATTATGATTTTAATACCGCAGTGCCGCTTTGTCGAGTTCAAGGAAAAACTGATCAGGCCCGATTCAACTCTGAACTCCCAGTGGGAGGTCACTTGACCCGGATGCTCGGCTGCTGGTCACCGCCAGCGACAAGACGGCCGTCCACTGTTTTCTTCGTCACCCGGCCGTCCACAGTCTCAGTGACCGTCTCCACCCCGTTCTCCACCACCTTGTGCACCACCACCCGCCTGCCATCGCGCGTGTTTGTGAAGGTCTGCGTCACCCGGGTGGAGTGCAGCGGCGCGAACCGCTGACTGCCGCCTCGGCCGCTGCTGGCTGCGTTTCTAGACGACCGGCCTGCGCCGGCCGTATTGGACGACGAGGCAAAGCCGGCGCCGGTGTGCTGGTTGAAGTTGGCGAAGTTAAAGAAGTTGCTGCCGGGCCCTCCGATGTTGTTGCTGGCGCGGTGCCGGTCGCCGATGTCGCGCATCGACTCCTCTAGCGTCTGATGGGTTGGTTGGAAATTTAACCGACAATGCCAATTAAAAAATATGAAGAATATCTGCAACACTCTACTTATATAGAGTTTCTAAGTAGAAAAATGAGGATTTGTGCAGTATTCTTACGACTAATCCGATATCACGTATCACATTGTTGCTGTTCTTACCTTGAACGGGTCCGGGTTGAAAATGCGCGAGAACGGGTCGCTCGGCCCAAAAAAGTCGCGAAATACGTCGCGTGGATCGCGGAAATGATACTGATGCTGGTCGTACCAATCTCTGTCGTGGCGCGGCTGATAGCTGCGTTGCTGTCGCTGCTGCTGGCGCTGCTGCTGCTGCTGTTGCTGACGGCGGAAGAAATCGTCTGCCCTGGTTTCACCCTCTTCAGCCGCCGCCGCCTCAGCGAGGCCTTCCTTGCCGTAGAAATCGTAGATTCGCCGCTTCTCCGGGTCGGACAGAACCTGGCAGATATTTGGTCGGATTATTTCTTATTTCTTAAAAAATAACTGTAGTGTGCTAATTTTTCTACTGACAAAAGTAGAGTCAAGCAACTATTATTAGTAATATAACGTATTCTGATAAAAATTCTATCGTGTGCTAATTTTTCTACTGAGAGCAGTAGAGTCAAGCGATGATTAATTATAATAGCAAAACATACATATATCAACGTGAATTTTCAATACCTCGTAGGCCTCGCTGATGAGTTTGAACCGGCGTTCAGCCTCATCAGGATTTGTCTGATTCTTGTCTGGGTGCCAGCGAAGTGCCATTTGCCTGTAGGCTTTGCGCACCTCAGCCTCAGAAGCGTCTGGGTTGATCTCAAGGATGGCATAGTAATTGTCTTCAGATGCCATGACTGTTGGCTGAAATCATTGTATTATTTTCAATAGAATCTGTCAGGCCCAATAATGGCTTTGTCTGCTTATAGATGACACATTTTTATACAAAAATAAAATCTAAGCATAATGATATAACTCCATAGCTAATTGCAGTTTTAATTTAGAGAACTGATATAGGCCTATTATTCGTATTTAAAGAGTATAATTATTTGATAATATATTTGACTCTACCATAGCAGCAGGTATGGCTATGGAAAGTTGCAAGAAGATATACAGTTCCTGTGTTTAATATTATTGGCCACTAAAAGACTATTAGAGCCATTGATTTTATGCTTGAAGGGTAAAGCAATACAACAACAACAACAACAATAGAATACGCAGGTTAGCGTCACAGGGCGCGCTCCTGTCCCCGCCGGTAGGGTGCCTGCAGCGTCAGCAGCAGCACCTGCACCGGCTCTGGGGGTGGCACGAGACCAGCATCCACGTCGCGCCCCTGGACACCCCGCCAATGTGGCAGGAGCTCCGTCCGTCCCTGCCATCGACGGGGTGACGAATTGGTCTCACCTCCGGGTATGCAGCCTGGAGCTGTCCCTCACCATTAGGTTGGCGGTGGGTGGCGCTTTTTACAGCGTAAGTCGGTCTGCGGAGGAGCCCTGCGCACCGGGACTCGGGTTCCCTTGCTTTCTGGCCACCCGCCGCAGGCCGCAAATTGGATTTTACCATCTACTGTCCGCCCACGCGGAGTCAGCGCCCCGACTGCATGGTGCTAGGCACCCGGTCCTATTAGCTACATCGTCTAGCTACAATGTCCGTGACCCGAAGATGAAGAAGAAGAATGAAGAAGAACCGGCTCTGGGCAGTTCGACTCGGCACGGATGATGTGGCCTGCCAGCTGGAGTCGCCGACGGCGCAGCAGGTCGCTTGGACGGACCAGGCCGGCGCGGCGATACAAAGCCGCGTTGGTCACTCGCTTGTCGCCGATTTTGAAGGCGGCGCGCAGCAGGCCAGCGTGCGCCGCGTCAACTTGCTGCTCGAGCGACTCCGTCAGCGACTCGGCGTTGTACAGCAGGACGGTATCGATCACCGCCTGGAACAACGCCGCCCTCTGGCGGTCAGGTAAGGCCTCGGACTGCAGGGCTGCCCTCACAGAACGAAAGGCAGCCCAGGCGAGCCCGCGGCGACGCCGCAAATCCTCGCGGACACCGGGAACTAGATTGCCGAGGTAGACGAACTGCTGACAACGCGGAAGCTCTGTCGCCTGTCCATCAGCGCCTCGGCACAAAATCGCTGCCTCGATGTCGTCTGGCACGCAGAGCACGATGGTCTTCTGCGTGTTGACCACCAGGCCGACACTCGCCGCAACATCATCTAGCTTGTCCAGTTGTCGCTGGGCGCCCTCGACAGTTGAGGACAGCAAGGCGAGGTCGTCGGCGTAGCCAAGCACGCTGAGCCGCCTCTCCGGTTGACGTCGACCGACGCGTCGCCGTAACAGAAAGCCGTCATCGTTGGTAGGAAGAGCGGTCCGCAGCACCCAGTCAAGCACCAGAACGAACAGGAACGGCGCAAGCGTATCTCCCTGAAGCACCCCGGAAAATGTCTCAAAGAAGTCCGATAGGCCGTCTGGTGTTGAAACAGCAGCTTTCGTATCACGGTACATCGCCATGATGGCGGAAATCAGCTGCTCTGGCACGTTGTACGCACGGAGCACCTTTGGGAGCACAGACCTGACGACCGAGTCGAATGCCTTCTTGAAATCTATAAAGATAACAATCAGGATCGACTGACGTATCCGTGCTTTCTCGATGACTCGCCGAAGAGCCAGGATCTGCGTCACTGTGCCGCGATGGGGCCGGAAGCCGTTCTGCTCAGGACGCAGGTACGGATCCAGCACGGGCTGCAACCGCGATAACAGCAACCGGTTGAACAACTTCGCAGCACAGGACTGCAGACAGATGCCTTGGTGCTCCTCAAGCCTCGTGGTGCCCGGCTTCTTTGGAACTGCGACGATGTGCGCCGTGGTCCATTCGTTGGGTGCCGCCTCACCGAAAAGCACGCAGTTCATCACGCTGGCGACCCCACTGGCCACACAGTGGATGCGCAGCGCCTCGATGGGCACCTCGTCCGGACCCAGCGCTTTCCCGCCCGGTGACTGTTGGGCGAACCTCACAACGTCGGCTGTGCTGACTGGTGCTAGGCTGAAGCTCTCCTTTGCCGGCAACGACATCTCCGGCGGCAGCGTCAGACTGTCTGGCAGCGGGGGTGGCGGCGCGTTGACAACGGCGTCGAAGAACTCACGCAGCTCGTTCCTGCGCTCGTCCGCAGAGTCGCCTGCCAGGTTTAGCGGAATGCGCCGCTTTCGCCCTGTCAGAGCATTGATAGCCGACCAGGCCACGCGGCCTCTGGTATCGGGCCCAGCAGCAGAGCCTCCTCTGCCTCGCGTGTTGGTCGCCTGCTCAAACGGTGTCTCTCCAGCTCTTCCCTCGCTTGCCAAATTGCGGGGTCGGCTCGCCATACCGGCTGCTCTCTCTAGGCTGGTCGCATTAGCAGGACTGCTTGTTCCGCGGTGGCTCAAACTGCAGTGCATACCTCCGCGTACTAAGCACCTCCACGCTTGCCACCAAGTGCAGTGATGAAAGTGCTAGCAAAGTGGCTGTGCGTGTTGGCGTCCCTGAACGCGCAATAGTAGCAACATGGTGGCCACTTCGGCAGACGGTGGTAAAGCAATA
>NIVC01001599.1:0-27500 GCA_002269645.1 Macrostomum lignano | reverse complement strand
ATCCAACCCAATTGCCTGACCCCATCCAATCCAATTGCTTGACCCCATCCAACCCAATTGCCTGACCCCATCCAGCCAAATTGCCTGACCCCATCCAGCCAAATTGCCTGACCCCATCCAACCCAATTGCCTGACCCCATCCAATCCAATTGCCTGACAACATTCAATCCAATTGCCTGACCCCATCCAATCCAATTGCCTGACCCCATCCAATCCAATTGCCTGACCCCATCGAGCCAAATTGCCTGACCCCATCCAGCCAAATTTCCTGACCCCATCCAACCTGACCCCATCCAATCCAATTGCCTGACCCCATCCAGCCAAATTGCCTGACCCCATCCAGCCAAATTGCCTGACCCCATTCAGCCAAATTGCCTGACCCCATCCAACCCAATTGCCTGACCCCATCCAATCCAATTGCTTGACCCCATCCAACCCAATTGCCTGACCCCATCCAGCCAAATTGCCTGACCCCATCCAGCCAAATTGCCTGACCCCATCCAACCCAATTGCCTGACCACATTCAATCCAATTGCCTGACCACATCCAATCCAATTGCCTGACCCCATCCAACCCAATTGCCTGACCCCATCCAACCCAATTGCTTGACCCCATCCAACCCAATTGCCTGACCCCATCCAACCCAATTGCTTGACCCCATCCAACCCAATTGCCTGACCCATCCAATCCAATTGCCTGACCCCATCCAATCCAATTGCCTGACCACATTCAATCCAATTGCCTGACCCCATCCAATCCAATTGCCTGACAACATTCAATCCAATTGCCTGACCCCATCCAACCCAATTGCCTGACCCCATCCAATCCAATTGCCTGACCCCATCCAATCCAATTGCCTGACCCCATCCAACCCAATTGCCTGACCCCATCCAGCCAAATTGCCTGACCCCATCCAGCCAAATTGCCTGACCCCATCCAGCCAAATTGCCTGACCCCATCCAATCCAATTGCCTGACCACATTCAATCCAATTGCCTGACCCCATCCAACCCAATTGCCTGACCCCATCCAATCCAATTGCCTGACCCCATCAAACCCAATTGCCTGACCCCATCCTGCCAAATTGCCTGACCCCATCCAGCCAAATTGCTTGACCCCATCCAACCCAATTGCCTGACCCCATCCAATCCAATTGCCTGACCACATTCAATCCAATTGCCTGACCCCATCCAATCCAATTGCCTGACCACATTCAATCCAATTGCCTGACCCCATCCAACCCAATTGCTTGACCCCATCCAACCCAATTGCCTGACCCATCCAATCCAATTGCCTGACCCCATCCAACCCAATTGCCTGACCCCATCCAATCCAATTTTCAGACTCAAGCGTATCCTCATTCCCTAACTCATTTATTTATTAGAGGTAGAAGAGGCAGGGCCGTTGTGTGCACCTTGGCGCACTTTAAGCGACATAGGCACACAACCGGCGAGAGGCATTACTGCCCATTCCGCAGACTCCCCTGAGTAGGCTCACAAGCGCAAGCGCAAGTGCAAGGAGTGGACAGCGGCCCTAACTTTATTTTATCGTTAGGCAAGTACACTTCACCGTGCCTTGGGGGTTGGCCCTCAAGGGCGTTGATTGCACGAGCAGAGCCAAGCCGAGAATCCAATTTAGCCCCAAATTAACGTGACTGCACTTGGAATCGAGCCTGGACCGCTGGCACACCAGAGCCTGCGCTAGACCACTGGGCTACGGCCACTGTCCGTCACTCATTGAGATAACGTAAAAATACGTGGTGATTTCGTTCATTTTACGCTCAGTACAGTGATGATACATGTCTGTAAAATACAGCGAGGCATGAATACCTCGCTCCAATGATAAAATTCATAAAATATATTTCATGGCACAGGCGTACATAACTACTTGACAAAAGACTTCGCATTTCAACTGCTGGCAACTGGTGCCAAGGAACTAAAGTGTCACCATGCTCAGCTAAGGGATTTGGGATGCTTAGCTAAGGGATTTGGGATGCTTTGCTAAGGGATTTGGGATGCTTAGCTAAGGGATTTGGGATGCTTAGCTAAGGGATTTGGGATGCTTAGCTAAGGGATTTGGGATGCTTAGCTAAGGGATTTGGGATCATTAGCTAAGGGATTTGGGATGCTTTGCTATGGGATTTGGGATGCTTAGCTAAGGGATTTGGGATGCTTTGCTAAGGGATATGGGATGCTTAGCTAAGGGATTTGGGATGCTTAGCTAAGGGATTTGGGATAATTAGCTAAGGGATTTGGGATGCTTTGCTAAGGGATTTGGGATGCTTTGCTAAGGGATTTGGGATGCTTAGCTAAGGGATTTGGGATGCTTAGCTAAGGGATTTGGGATCATTAGCTAAGGGATTTGGGATGCTTTGCTAAGGGATATGGGATGCTTAGCTAAGGGATTTGGGATGCTTAGCTAAGGGATTTGGGATCATTAGCTAAGGGATTTGGGATGCTTTGCTAAGGGATTTGGGATGCTTTGCTAAGGGATTTGGGATGCTTAGCTAAGGGATTTGGGATGCTTAGCTAAGGGATTTGGGATCATTAGCTAAGGGATTTGGGATGCTTTGCTAAGGGATTTGGGATGCTTTGCTAAGGGATTTGGGATCATTAGCTAAGGGATTTGGGATGCTTAGCTAAGGGATTTGGGATGCTTAGCTAAGGGATTTGGGATCATTAGCTAAGGGATTTGGGATGCTTAGCTAAGGGATTTGGGATGCTTTGCTAAGAGATTTGGGATGTTTTGCTAAGGGATTTGGGATGCTTAGCTAAGGGATTTGGGATGCTTAGCTAAGGGATTTGGGATCATTAGCTAAGGGATTTGGGATGCTTAGCTAAGGGATTTGGGATGCTTTGCTAAGAGATTTGGGATGTTTTGCTAAGGGATTTGGGATGCTTAGCTAAGGGATTTGGGATGCTTAGCTAAGGGATTTGGGATCATTAGCTAAGGGATTTGGGATGCTTAGCTAAGGGATTTGGGATGCTTAGCAAAGGGATTTGGGATCATTAGCTAAGGGATTTGGGATGCTTAGCTAAGGGATTTGGGATCATTAGCTAAGGGATTTGGGATCATTAGCTAAGGGATTTGGGATCATTAGCTAAGGGGTTTGGGATCATTAGCTAAGGGGTTTGGGATCATTAGCTAAGGGATTTGGGATCATTAGCTAAGGCGTGTGAGTCAGCACGGGAGCACGGTGCCCCCAGCTGGTAGACTGTCACCCGGCCAAAAGGATCGGCAGTTTCTAAGAAAGTGAGTCGAATCCGGTCGCGCACGGGCGGCGCGCCCGGCGCCAAGTTCAGCGACTGCAACTGGCTGGAGTCGGAGAGGCGGGCGTCCGCCAGCAGTTGAGGCTCGCCATCGCCTGGAAGAGCGGCCACCAGGCAGCGGGTGGCGGAGAAGCCGCCCTGAAACTGCAGCTGCAGGCTGAGCAGCCGGGAGGGCCGGGCCAGGGCCAGCTCAATCCACTGCCCGGCGCCCTGATCGGAGTTCCAGCAGGTCTCGGGATTGCGATCGGTGAGGTGCCGCTTGCCGAACTCGGAGTTGTTCCTGTTCAGCACCGAGCTCACCCGCACGGCGGCAATGGCGGTCAGCAGGTCCGCGGCAGGACTCTCCGATGCGTCTTGCTGAAGCAGCGGCATCAAGTTTGAGCGGCGCGTCGGTAGCGTTCATTCTTTAAGGCGCAATAGCTCCGCTTATACTACTTACTTAGTAGAGTGCACAGTGTTCTACTTGTAGGTGAATGGGTAGAGAGGGAAGAGGGTAGAGGGTGGAGGGGTTAAAGAGGTAAGAAGGGGAGAGAAGAGAGGGCAGAGGGGAGGGAGAGAAGAGGATAGAGGGGAGGGAGAGAAGAGAGCAGAGGGGAGGGAGAGAAGAGGGCAGAAGGTGAGAGGAGAGAGGGCAGAGGGGAGGGAGAGAAGAGGGTAGAGGGGATGGAGAGAAGAGAGAGTAGAGGGGAGAGAAGAGAGGGCAGAGGAGAGAAGAGGGTAGAGGGGAGGGAGAGAAAAGAGGGCAGAGGGGAGAGAAGAGAGGGTAGAGGGGAGGGAAAGAAGAGAGGGTAGAGGGGAGGGAGAGAAGAGAGGGCAGAGGGGAGAGAAGAGAGGGGAGAGGGGAGGGAGAGAAGAGGGTAGAGTAGCACACATGGCATTGAAACCAATCAAAGCATAAACAAAGTGAGATAGTAACAAATTAATACACCATTTTACCCTCACCCCCGAACAAATTCCGTTTCACTTTAGACAGTCGGAACTTCAGTTTAGACACTTTTAGACTGGAGCCCCGAATCTACATTCACTATCGACAAACTCCGTTTCAGTATCGACAGCTAAGCTTTGTGCTGCTACACTTCTATCTATTTACATAGGCAAGTACGGAAACGCACATCCAGATCTAGGCGAAACTCCCTTTCACTTTCGACAAACGCCACTTCTCCTTAAACAGTCTATGGTCTAAGCTGCTGAAACTCCGTTTCCCTTTAGTCAACCAACATTCAAGATAGACAAGATACATTCACTTTAGACAGATTATTAGATGCGTCATTTGTTTACGCCTAAGTGTTGGCTGAAAGAGGGGTTTTGACCATAGATACCTTTTAAGACACCTTTTTCGCCCCTTTGAACAGTGTGGGGTGGCAGGGTCGCCGGCCAGACCTTCCGAACTTCCGAACCAAAGTCTCAGCCTACTCTCCCTTCGCTCCAAACACTGAAGCCTATTCGCTAAATATATTCGCTAAAGCAAGCCCTGAAAAATATGGAGGACAGTGAAGATTCGTACCTAGAAGAGGAGCCTGGTTACGAAGACGAAAGTGAAAGCAACTTTGAAGAGCAGGCTCCAGCGCAACAGCGACAGCCAGTGAGCAACCATGACAGGCAGCGACTTCTCTCCGCTTACCAGAAGGGCGAAGATTTTATCCTACTGGCCTCTCAACTTGGCATCAAGAGAACGACCGCATATTCCATTGTGAGGAGTGGACGAGTGGAGAAGCTTTCGTGCGGCGGAGCCAAGAACGTGAAGTGGGATGGTGAGATGCAAGAATATTTGTGCGCAATCGTGGAGCAGAATCCATTGCTGACTCTGAAAGAGATGAACACCATGCTCAGACAAGCTTTTCCTGAGAAGCAGCATGTCTCAGAAAAGACACTGAGCATAAAACTCGACGGTGCACTGTTCACAACGAAGCTGGCACGAGATCTTCCAGCTGAGCGCAACTCGCCAAGGGTTGTAGCCGCTCGTGAGCAATTTGCTCAGTGGATGTGCTCGCCCGAAGCATCTGACACAGAGAAGATCTTTATTGACGAGTTTGGCTTCAACACATGGATGCGGCGATCCTATGGACGATCTCTTCGTGGACAGCGCGTGTACCAACAGGTTTCTGGACAGAAGGGACAGCGCATCACCGTCTGCCTGGTAGTAAGCCCGGCTGCTGGAATCGTGCACTTCCAGTCATACGACAGCGGCATGACAAAGGAGAGATTCGGCGAGTTTCTCACAATCACAATCGCCAACTTCCACAGCGTGTTTCCGGACAGCAGCATCAGTGTTGTCATAGACAACGTCAGCAGCCACAATGACACCGAAAGCTACGAGGTCGAAGACGCTGTGGAAGTGAGACGACTGCCACCCTACAGCCCATTTCTCACCCCAGTTGAGAACGCGATATCATGCTGGAAGGCGGCTCTGAAGCGTCGACTGTCGGCGATCCAAGATTCCTTCATCAGGCCGACCGAGCAGCAGCTCGTGAGGTGGACGGCACCGCCGACTGCATCACTCCAGAGAAGGTGGCACGGTGGCTCAGCCATTGCTTCAGGTATCTGCCACGGTGCTTGGCGTCTCAGCCAATTGATGGCTAATGGAAATCAGAACCCATCGCTGAACTATCGCTTCGCTTCTGTTGGCTTTGCCGTTTTAATCACGACGCTGTTAAACAAACATTTTTCGGAAGTCCTGAATTCTCAAATGCCTTTTAAATTAGGCAGCCAAGCTAACTGTTTATTGATAAAAAATCCTCCATGCACGCCATCTTCTGTTACAATGAAAGTTTTAAACCTTGGAAATTTCCATGAACATGCTTAATAAACCTTTACACACCTCCCGTGTGAGTTCATGTCTAAAGTGAATGTACCTTGTCTATCTTGAATGTTGGTTGACTAAAGTGAAACGGAGTTTCAGCAGCTTAGACCATAGACTGTTTAAGGAGAAGTGGCGTTTGTCGAAAGTGAAAGGGAGTTTCGCCTAGATCTGGATGTGCGTTTCCGTACTTGCCTATGTAAATAGATAGAAGTGTAGCAGCACAAAGCTTAGCTGTCGATACTGAAACGGAGTTTGTCGATAGTGAATGTAGATTCGGGGCTCCAGTCTAAAAGTTTCTAAACTGAAGTTCCGACTGTCCAAAGTGAAACGGAGCCTGCTCAAAAGCGAGGGTAAAATGGTGTATAACAAACATTCTGCACGCCAAAGAATTTATTTAATTTTGGTGCAAAAGCTTCACAAATATCTGATGTAAAACGAAACAGGACATTGTATAGACAGACAGATAAGCGCCGATAGTTTACATATGCCGCAACTGATCAAATCGCTTACTAACAGTAGTATTAAAAAAGAAACCAAACAATCAAATAAGATTAAAAAGTTTAATTAATTTTCTCGTAAAAAATTTCGAAAATCCATTTGCGCCAAGAAAAAAATAAATAGAATATGATGCAACAGAATTCTGACAGGCGTTTAGCAGACAGGTCAAAAACACAAAACAGTAACGAGAAGTCAAATTTGGGAAATTTTAGCAAACCGGCAATCCAGCTTGACACGAGGAACTTTTATGGCAGCTCTGGTCAGTGGCTTGCGAATGGCGACAAGGGAGGGACAGACAAGGGAGGGGCAGACAAGGGAAGGACAGACAAGGGAGGGACAGACAAGGGAGGGACAGAAAAGATAGGGACAGACAAGGGAGGGACAGACAAGGGAGGGGCAGACAAGGGGGAGACAGACAAGGGAGGGACAGACAAGGGGGAGACAGATAAGGGAGGGACAGACAAGGGAGGGACAGACAAGGGAGGGGCAGACAAGGGGGAGACAGACAAGGGAGGGACAGACAAGGGGGAGACAGACAAGGGAGGGACAGACAAGGGGGAGACAGACAAGGGAGGGGCAGACAAGGGGGGACAGACAAGGGAGGGACAGACAAGGGGGAGACAGACAAGGGAGGGACAGACAAGGAGGGACAGACAAGGGAGGGACAGACAAGGGGGAGACAGACAAGGGAGGGACAGACAAGGGGGAGACAGACAAGGGAAGGACAGACGACAAGGGAGAGACAGACAAGGGAGGGACAGACAAGGGGGAGACAGACAAGGGAAGGACAGACGACAAGGGAGAGACAGACAAGGGAGGGACAGACAAGGGGGAGACAGACAAGGGAAGGACAGACGACAAGGGGGAGACAGACAAGGGAAGGACAGACGACAAGGGAGAGACAGACAAGGGAGGGACAGACAAGGGGGAGACAGACAAGGGAAGGACAGACGACAAGGGAAGGACAGACGACAAGGGAGAGACAGACAAGGGAGGGACAGACAAGGGGGAGACAGACAAGGGAAGGACAGACGACAAGGGAAGGACAGACGACAAGGGAGAGACAGACAAGGGAGGGACAGACAAGGGGAGACAGACAAGGGAAGGACAGACGACAAGGGAAGGACAGACGACAAGGGAGAGACAGACAAGGGAGGGACAGACAAGGGGGAGACAGACAAGGGAGGGACAGACAAGGGAGGGGCAGACAAGGGGGAGACAGACAAGGGAGGGACAGACAAGGAGGGACAGACAAGGGAGGGACAGACAAGGGGGAGACAGACAAGGGAAGGACAGACGACAAGGGAGAGACAGACAAGGGAGGGACAGACAAGGGGGAGACAGACAAGGGAAGGACAGACGACAAGGGAGAGACAGACAAGGGAAGGACAGACGACAAGGGAGAGACAGACAAGGGAGGGACAGACAAGGGGGAGACAGACAAGGGAAGGACAGACGACAAGGGAGAGACAGACAAGGGAGGGACAGACAAGGGGGAGACAGACAAGGGAAGGACAGACGACAAGGGAAGGACAGACGACAAGGGAGAGACAGACAAGGGAGGGACAGACAAGGGGGAGACAGACAAGGGAAGGACAGACGACAAGGGAAGGACAGACGACAAGGGAGAGACAGACAAGGGAGGGACAGACAAGGGGGAGACAGACAAGGGAGGGACAGACAAGGGAGGGACAGACAAGGGGGAGACAGACAAGGGAGGGACAGACAAGGGAAGGACAGACGACAAGGGAGAGACAGAAAAGATAGGGACAGACAAGGGAAGGACAGACAAGGGGGAGACAGACAAGGGAAGGACAGACAAGGGAAGGACAGACAAGGGAAGGACAGACAAGGGAAGGACAGACAAGGGAAGGACAGACAAGGGAAGGACAGACAAGGGAAGGACAGACAAGGGAAGGACAGACAAGGGAAGGACAGACAAGGGAGGGAGAGACAAGAGAGGGACAGGCAGGATACCCAGCCAATCAGCAAGACCGCAGTTTCAGAATACGCGAGAGCGCACCAAAAATAGAAAAATCAAAAACAGATTTGGTACAAGGCTACACAGAGACACGCAGAACAGCGTGAGCATCAATAAAAACTGAGTCAAAAGTAGAAACTCTCTCAGAAGAAGCACACACTCGCTATGGCCAAGAAACTCGCAGTAGTTCGATAGTTTTCTTAATTTTTTCTCGTAATTTCTGAAACTCTTTCCAACAAAATCTCTAATTCGACTGAACAACTCTACTAGAAGTAGTGCAGATAAAATATTACGCTCGTATTAAATGAGCGGAACAAATTGTGCAAAATAGTGTTAGCTATTAAAAATAGTGGCAAGAGATGAGAATTTGAAAATATTTTTATTCAACAAACAAACAAATAGTGAAAAGATGAAGCCACTAATAAACAATAAATTGTTCATCTGTGTCCTACAAATGGCACATCGCTAAGAATGCTAATGAAACGAATAAAAAGAACGCCAACACAGCCACACAGGTACAAACACGAAATGATTAGCAAGCATTTACAAGGTTACCCACAAGCCAAGAGCGACGAACAAAAACAAAGAAAAAACAGCAACACAGAATTCAAAGCGTGTAAAGGATTAACGTCTATAAAAAATTTGCTGTGCACGCGTTCAGTGTCAGAACTGTATATGACGCAACGAAATGTCAGCAATGTCTGTCTACGTGTACATGTACCAGTCTGTCTGTCTGTCTACGTGTACATGTACCAGTCTGTCTGCCTGTCTACGTGTACATGTACCAGTCTGTCTGTCTGTCTACGTGTACATGTACCAGTCTGTCTGTCTGTCTACGTGTACATGTACCAGTCTGACTGTCTGTCTGTCTACGTGTACATGTACCAGTCTGTCTGTCTGTCTACGTGTACATGTACCAGTCTGTCTACGTGTACATGTACCAGTCTGTCTGTCTACGTGTACATGTACCAGTCTGTCTGCCTGTCTACGTGTACATGTACCAGTCTGTCTGTCTACGTGTACATGTACCAGTCTGTCTGCCTGTCTACGTGTACATGTACCAGTCTGTCTGCCTGTCTACGTGTACATGTACCAGTCTGTCTGCCTGTCTGTCTACGTGTACATGTACCAGTCTGTCTGTCTACGTGTACATGTACCAGTCTGTCTGCCTGTCTACGTGTACATGTACCAGTCTGTCTGTCTGTCTACGTGTACATGTACCTGCCTGGCTGCCTGAAGTCCGGCAACAACAATGTCCCCGCCAAGCGTCAGTCAAAGCTGGCGTCATCCGCTGGATACTGCTCCATGAGCTGGTGCTGGTCAAAGTCCTCCTGAAATGGCTGCTGCTGCTGCTGCTGCTGCTGAGACGGCTGCTGTACAAACCAGGCCGTGGGCCCCTGGCCAGGCGTGGGCGGGCCGGCCCCCAGCCGCATAGCTTTATAATAGACCCGGCTGCGGAACTGGTCGGGACACGAGTCTGTGCTGGTGGCGTCGTCCTCGGGACTGAGCTGCGGCACTGGCGGCACCGGTGGCGGGCAGTCGATGCCGAGCCCGGCCGCGATCAGCTCGGAGCAGCGGTTAGGCGTAGGCGGCTCCAGCGATCGCCAGGACTCCAGGCCCATCTTGAGGTTAACGCAGAAGCCCTGCCGGAGCAGCAGTTTGCTGACGTACAGGTCGCACGCGTCCGAGTCGTCCGGCTCGCGAATCTTGGCCGAGCAGACCCGATAGAGCGAGCGCAGTGTTGAGCTGCGCAGCGGCTCCGACCGGCAGATGACCTCCATATCGTCCACGATGCTGTGATCCAGCAGGGTCATGAGCTTCAGCATGGACAGCTCACTGCGCTCCAACTGCAGCTGGTCAAGCGACTCGAACATGCCGTGGATGGTGCTGAAGAAGTCGGCAGGCAGCTGGGCGAGGGCAGCGTCGGCAGGGCGGAGGCTCAGGTTGGTGGCGAAGTGAATTCCGCCGTCGAATGGCAGCGACCTGGAGAGGGTGTCCATGAGCAGCACGGCGAACCAGTTCTTGGTGAGTAGTGCGATGCGGTCCTGCAGCAGCAGCACGTCAAGGCAGCGCAGCGAGTTGCTCCAGGCCACCACCGACTCCAGGCCGCGCTCGAACCACTGACTGCAGATTGGTAGGTACGGATGGGGGCGCGCATGCACCTGTAGAATTTCACCTGCGCTCGTCTCCATGACTACGCGACTTAAATGGGATTTTTAGTATCGGATTGGGATAACTCAGACCTGTCCCAGTAGATTCAGAGTAGTGTCCGGTTGGGGATCAGTAGATTCAGATCTGGCTGGGATCTGGGAAGTGTCCGGTTGGGGATCAGTAGATTCAGATCTGGCTGGGATCTGGGAAGTGTCCAGTTGGGGATCAGTAGATTCAGATCTGGCTGGGATCTGGGAAGTGTCCGGTTGGGGATCAGTAGATTCAGAACTGGATTTGGGAAATGTCCGGTTGGGGATCACTAGATTCGGAATTTGCTGGGATCTGGGAAGTGTCCGGTTGGTGATCAGTAGATTCAGAACTGGATCTGGAAGTGTCCGGTTGGGGTTGGAGTTCACTAGATTCGGAACTGGCTGGGATATGGCAAGTGTCCGGTTGGGAATCAGTAGATTCAGAACTGGGTGGGATCTGGAAAGTGTCCGGTTGGGGATCAGTAGATTCAGAACTGGGTGGGATCTGGAAAGTGTCCGGTTGGGGATCAGTAGATTCAGAACTGGATTTGGGAAGTGTCCGTTTGGGGTTGGAGATCACTAGATTCGGAACTGGCTAGGATCTAGCAAGTGTCCGGTTTGGGATCAGTAGATTCAGATCTGGCTGGGATCTGGGAAGTGTCCGGTTACGGATCAGTAGATTCGGAATTGGCTGGGATCTGGAAAGTGTCCGGTTGGGGATCAGTAGATTCAGAACTGGGATCTGGGAAGTGTCCGGTTGGGGATCAGTAGATTCAGAACTGGCTGGGATCTGGCAAGTGTCCGGTTGGGGATCAGTAGATTCAGAACTGGGATCTGGGAAGTGTCCGGTTGGGGATCAGTAGATTCAGAACTGGATTTGGGAAGTATCCGGTTGGGGATCAGTAGATTCAGAACTGGATCTGGGAAGTGTCCGGTTGGGGATCAGTAGATTCAGAACTGGATTTGGGAAGTATCCGGTTGGGGATCAGTAGATTCAGAACTGGATCTGGGAAGTGTCCGGTTGGGGTTGGAGATCACTAGATTCGGAACTGGCTAGGATCTGGCAAGTGTCCGGTTTGGGATCAGTAGATTCAGATCTGGCTGGGATCTGGGAAGTGTCCGGTTACGGATCAGTAGATTCGGAATTGGCTGGGATCTGGAAAGTGTCCGGTTGGGGATCAGTAGATTCAGAACTAAGATCTGGGAAGTGTCCGGTTGGGGATCAGTAGATTCAGAACTGGCTGGGATCTGGCAAGTGTCCGGTTGGGGATCAGTAGATTCAGAACTGGGATCTGGGAAGTGTCCGGTTGGGGATCAGTAGATTCAGAACTGGATTTGGGAAGTGTCCGGTTGGGGATCAGTAGATTTAGAACTGGATCTGGGAAGTGTCCGGTTGGGGATCAGTAGATTCAGAACTGGGATCTGGGAAGTGTCCGGTTGGGGATCAGTAGATTCAGAACTGGGATCTGGGAAGTGTTCGGTTGGGGATCAGTAGATTCAGAACTGGATCTGGGAAGTATCCGGTTGGGGATCAGTAGATTCAGAACTGGATCTGGGAAGTGTCCGGTTGGGGATCAGTAGATTCAGAACTGGGATCTGGGAAGTGTCCGGTTGGGGATCAGTAGATTCAGAACTGGGATCTGGGAAGTGTCCGGTTGGGGATCAGTAGATTTAGAACTGGCTGGGATCTGGGAAGTGTCCGGTTGGGGATCACTAGATTCAGAACTGGGTGGGATCTGGAAAGTGTCCGGTTGGGGATCAGTAGATTCAGAACTGGGTGGGATCTGGAAAGTGTCCGGTTGGGGATCAGTAGATTCAGAACTGGATTTGGGAAGTGTCCGTTTGGGGTTGGAGATCACTAGATTCGGAACTGGCTAGGATCTGGCAAGTGTCCGGTTTGGGATCAGTAGATTCAGATCTGGCTGGGATCTGGGAAGTGTCCGGTTACGGATCAGTAGATTCGGAATTGGCTGGGATCTGGAAAGTGTCCGGTTGGGGATCAGTAGATTCAGAACTGGGATCTGGGAAGTGTCCGGTTGGGGATCAGTAGATTCAGAACTGGCTGGGATCTGGCAAGTGTCCGGTTGGGGATCAGTAGATTCAGAACTGGGATCTGGGAAGTGTCCGGTTGGGGATCAGTAGATTCAGAACTGGATTTGGGAAGTATCCGGTTGGGGATCAGTAGATTCAGAACTGGATCTGGGAAGTGTCCGGTTGGGGATCAGTAGATTCAGAACTGGATTTGGGAAGTATCCGGTTGGGGATCAGTAGATTCAGAACTGGATCTGGGAAGTGTCCGGTTGGGGATCAGTAGATTCAGAACTGGATTTGGGAAGTGTCCGTTTGGGGTTGGAGATCACTAGATTCGGAACTGGCTAGGATCTGGCAAGTGTCCGGTTTGGGATCAGTAGATTCAGATCTGGCTGGGATCTGGGAAGTGTCCGGTTACGGATCAGTAGATTCGGAATTGGCTGGGATCTGGAAAGTGTCCGGTTGGGGATCAGTAGATTCAGAACTAAGATCTGGGAAGTGTCCGGTTGGGGATCAGTAGATTCAGAACTGGCTGGGATCTGGCAAGTGTCCGGTTGGGGATCAGTAGATTCAGAACTGGGATCTGGGAAGTGTCCGGTTGGGGATCAGTAGATTCAGAACTGGATTTGGGAAGTGTCCGGTTGGGGATCAGTAGATTTAGAACTGGATCTGGGAAGTGTCCGGTTGGGGATCAGTAGATTCAGAACTGGGATCTGGGAAGTGTCCGGTTGGGGATCAGTAGATTCAGAACTGGGATCTGGGAAGTGTTCGGTTGGGGATCAGTAGATTCAGAACTGGATCTGGGAAGTATCCGGTTGGGGATCAGTAGATTCAGAACTGGATCTGGGAAGTGTCCGGTTGGGGATCAGTAGATTTAGATCTGGCTGGGATCTGGGAAGTGTCCGGTTGGGGATCAGTAGATTCAGAACTGGGATCTGGGAAGTGTCCGGTTGGGGATCAGTAGATTCAGAACTGGGATCTGGGAAGTGTCCGGTTGGGGATCAGTAGATTCAGAACTGGGATCTGGGAAGTGTCCGGTTGGGGATCAGTAGATTTAGAACTGGCTGGGATCTGGGAAGTGTCCGGTTGGGGATCACTAGATTCAGAACTGGCTGGGATCTGGGAAGTGTCCGGTTGGGGATCAGTAGATTCAGAACTGGATTTGGGAAGTGTCCGGTTGGGGATCAGTAGATTTAGAACTGGCTGGGATCTGGGAAGTGTCCGGTTGGGGATCAGTAGATTCAGAACTGGGATCTGGGAAGTGTCCGGTTGGGGATCAGTAGATTCAGAACTGGGATCTGGGAAGTGTCCGGTTGGGGATCAGTAGATTCAGAACTGGCTGGGATCTGGCAAGTGTCCGGTTGGGGATCAGTAGATTCAGAACTGGGATCTGGGAAGTGTCCGGTTGGGGATCAGTAGATTCAGAACTGGATTTGGGAAGTATCCGGTTGGGGATCAGTAGATTCAGAACTGGATCTGGGAAGTGTCCGGTTGGGGATCAGTAGATTCAGAACTGGGATCTGGGAAGTGTCCAGTTGGGGATCAGTAGATTCAGAACTGGGATCTGGAAGTGTCCGGTTGGGGATCAGTAGATTCAGAACTGGCTGGGATCTGGCAAGTGTCCGGTTGGGGATCAGTAGATTCAGAACTGGGATCTGGGAAGTGTCCGGTTGGGGATCAGTAGATTCAGAACTGGATTTGGGAAGTATCCGGTTGGGGATCAGTAGATTCAGAACTGGATCTGGGAAGTGTCCGGTTGGGGATCAGTAGATTCAGAACTGGGATCTGGGAAGTGTCCAGTTGGGGATCAGTAGATTTAGAACTGGCTGGGATCTGGGAAGTGTCCGGTTGGGGATCAGTAGATTCAGAACTGGGATCTGGGAAGTGTCCGGTTGGGGATCAGTAGATTCAGAACTGGCTGGGATCTGGGAAGTGTCCGGTTGGGGATTAGTAGATTCAGAACTGGCTGGGATCTGGGAAGTGTCCGGTTGGGGATCAGTAGATTCAGAACTGGGATCTGGGAAGATTTCAGTCAAGAACCGGCGGATTAAAAGCAATATTAAGCTCACTTCAGCGCAGAATGCATGTCAGCGTGCGACAATGGAGTGGGGTGGATTTGCAGCGGCCTGCTAATCCAGTCGCTGGCCAGGGCCTCTCGAATGAAGCTCTCCAACGGATCGCCCGATGGCTTCTCGGTGCCCGAGGAGGCCCCTCGCGGCGAAGGAGTCGGCACCGAGACAGCCGGGGACAGCTGGGCCTGCTGAGGCTGGCGCCGAAGGGGTGGCGAGGACTCTTCGGCCACGACTGCGGGCCCGCCGGCCACGGCAATTCGCTCCACAAGCTGGTCGAACTGCTCGCGAGAAGTTCGCTTGCACTTTTTGCGACCGCCCCGGGTGCGATCCATGCGGACGTCTGGAAGAGAGAATAACAGATCCCAATGCTACACTGATCCCAGATCCCAATGCTACACTGATCCCAGATCCCAATGCTACACTGATCCCAGATCCCGGGAGTCCCAGCCGGCTCACCCTGCGGCAGCATGCCGTTACGCAGGCACTTTTGAAAGCGGCAGTACTGGCAGGACTTGCGCATCGACTTGCTGACGGCGCAGTCAAAGTTCCCAGAGCAGGTGTACTCGTGCTTGTCTGCAAAGGGGATTTGTGGCTATTAAGAAGAAAATCCCAGAAAAAGCATTGTAGACTGTAGACGGGGGTCAGGAATGAGATTGCAACTGTTGGGACAAAGAAAATACTTCAATTACCAAGCAGAAGACCTTAGACTAGAGAAAAGAGAGAGGAGACAGCAGGGATGAGACAAACGAGACAGCAGGGACCAGACAGAGGAGACAGCAGGGACCAGACAGAGGAGACAGCAGGGATCAAACAGGAGACAGCAGGGACCAGACAGAGGAGACAGCAGGGATCAAACAGGAGACAGCAGGGATCAGACAGAGGAGACAGCAGGGATCAAACAGGAGACAGCAGGGATCAGACAGAGGAGACAGCAGGGATCAAACAGGAGACAGCAGGGACCAGACAGAGGAGACAGCAGGGATCAAACAGGAGACAGCAGGGATCAGACAGAGGAGACAGCAGGGACCAGACAGAGGAGACAGCAGGGATCAGACAGAGGAGACAGCAGGGATCAAACAGGAGACAGAGGGATCAGACAGAAGAGACAGCAGGGACCAGACAGAGGAGACAGCAGGGATCAAACAGGAGACAGCAGGGATCAGACAGAGGAGACAGCAGGGATCAACAGGAGACAGCAGGGATCAGACAGAGGAGACAGCAGGGACCAGACAGGAGACAGCAGGGATCAGACAGAGAGACAGCAGGGATCAGACAGAGGAGACAGCAGGGATCAGACAGAGAGACAGCAGGGATCAGACAGAGAGACAGCAGGGATCAGACAGAGGAGACAGCAGGGATCAACAGGAGACAGCAGGGATCAGACAGGAGACAGCAGGGATCAGACAGAGGAGACAGCAGGGATCAACAGGAGACAGCAGGGATCAGACAGAGAGACAGCAGGGATCAGACAGAGGAGACAGCAGGGATCAGACAGAGACAGCAGGGATCAGACAGAGGAGACAGCAGGGATCAGACAGAGGAGACAGCAGGGATCAGACAGAGGAGACAGCAGGGATCAGACAGAGGAGACAGCAGGGATCAGACAGAGGAGACAGCAGGGATCAGACAGAGAGACAGCAGGGATCAGACAGAGGAGACAACAGGGATCAGACAGAGACAGCAGGGACCAGACAGAGGAGACAGCAGGGACCAGACAGAGACACAGGGACCAGACAGAGGAGACAACAGGGACCAGACAGAGACAGCAGGGACCAGACAGAGACAACAGGGACCAGACAGAGACAGCAGGGACCAGAGACAGCAGGGACCAGACAGAGACAGCAGGGACCAGACAGAGACAGCAGGGACCAGACAGAGACAACAGGGACCAGACAGAGACAGCAGGGACCAGACAGAGACAGCAGGGACCAGACAGAGACAGCAGGGACCAGACAGAGACAACAGGGACCAGACAGAGACAGCAGGGACCAGACAGGAGACCAGGGACAGAGACAGCAGGGACCAGACAGAGACAGCAGGGACCAGACAGAGACAGCAGGGACCAGACAGAGACAGCAGGGACCAGAGACAACAGGGACCAGACAGAGACAGCAGGGACCAGACAGAGACAGCAGGGACCAGACAGAGACAGCAGGGACCAGACAGCGGAGACAGCAAGGATCAGACAGAGGAGACAGCAGGGATCAGACAGTCAAACCTTGCACAGTCCGCTTGAAGAAGCTCTTGCAGGCCTCGCACGTGAGCGCCGAGTAGTGAAAGCCGGAGGCGAAGTCGCCACAGACGGAGCATATCTGGGCTTCCCCGCTGTGCGCCGCCGCAGCCGCGGATTCAGCCGGCGTCATCTTGGATTTTTTCTTTCTCACCGTTGTCGGCTTGTCGCCGTCGCAGCCGGCGCGCCGACGACGTCGATCTGGATTGGTGTCCACGGCATTGGCGGAGTCGATGACGGCGTCGTCATCTGCGGTCTCGAGCTTGATCTCGGACTCAGGCAAGGCGAAGATGGCGCCAGCACCGTAGGGCTGCGGCATGCTGGGAACTGAACTCATGTGTGCAAGAGAGATCCTGGGGTCCGGGATTTACGAGTCGCTAGAGGGGACTTTTTACAAGCAGAAATTGGGATAACATTAAAGTGACTGGCAAAGAGAGGCCTTGGATCGATTGATAGACATGCGAGTCCCGTTTCCAATAAAATAGGTAGAAAAATCAATTCGATATTAAATTACAGCAGTAGTCAATCATTTGTAATTCCTCAATGAGGCTTTTATGTGTAGGATTTTGTTTTTAGCTTTAATAAATGAAGAAGTGAGAACAGTACCAACTTAATGAGCGAAAATAAAATGGGTTTTAGGCATAATGGGAGCTATTTGGCTCTAAATGAAGGGATTGGCATAGAGAAATTGGGACCTGATGCTTTAGACTCTTTTCTGGCACCTTAACCTTTTCGCGCTGGAGCTAGAAATACAAAAGCTCCATTCCTGTCGACATGGTCAGCTGGGCTGACTGATCATAGACCATAGCTAGAATCTTATTGCGCCCCTGTACAAAGCCTTTCTAGCTGAGAAGGGAGCATTTTGGACTCAGCTTAGACAAATCTAGGGTAGAAAAAAGCAGTTTTAAAGTGCAGTTTACTTTATGCTCTCTAAATAGATTATGCAGTGTGTACACTTGATATCTAGCTATAGACACTACGGTTCACTTTAAAATCTGCAATCAGGCCTTTTTGAAAGAGATTGAAAGAGAAAGCACTGCACCTACTTAATAAGCACTTCATTCGAGTAGTGCGTCATTTTATTGAAAAGTAAATCAGCTACAACCATGGTCATTTTTCATACATTAGATTCTGAGACTGATGATGTCATCATAGAGAATGCTGAAACCAAGTTGCTACATTCCATTGCAGATAAGTAGGACTTATTTCACCCATTTTTGTAAATGGTCAGCATTGCTGACCATGCTCGGCAGGAATGGCTACTATGCAGCACTCACAGATCTTGTTTAGATTTTTGCAACTACTCTTTGGTTAGTAGTGTGAACGAACATGGATGCCTCAAACAGCAGTGCCTTATGTCAAAATTCATTTTTGGAGCAACCATATATGCACAACCTTGGGAATCACTCAGCCATTTCTATTGGCAACACACACATATAAGTCGCTATTGGCTGAGAGCAGTCACATGACTACTATTCTGTCCAATAGCAACTTACATGTGTGTTATCAATAGAAACAGCCAGGTAAATCCCTAGGTTGCGCCCAAGCATGGGAGCAACTAGCAATTTTTTTTGCCATATACACACTGATGCTCACCTAAAGAATAGACACTTTTTTGAGCCATAGACTATAACAAAAAATTGCTTAACTCAATGCAGAATAAAATATCTAATGTTTTATTATCTGTGGCAGCACTTAACTTTCTTTTACCAGACTCCAAAAAATTACTAGAAGTAAAGGCTGTTAGTCCATGGTCAGCTTTGCTGACTATCTGGTAGCTTAAAGTTAAGTTCACATGAAATCCCTATTTCTCCCTATAGATATCCCAAATTCTAAAGTGGTTGGTTTTAGGCATAACAGGAACTATTTGGCTCCAAATGAAGAGATTGACATAGAGAAATTTGGACCTGGAGGCTCTTCATATTGCTTGTTCTGGTTCTAGAACCAAAACCATTTTGTAAAGTATAACTTTTTGTCTCCTAAACTAAAGGGATATTAGTGCTTTAAAATTGTGATTATTGAATGGCAAAAGCCAAGAAGAAAGTGAAAAATTGTGTAAAGTGGGGCTGTTAAGGCAGTCAAACATTCAACAAAGTTAAATAGTTATACTGCTTTTTTCTTGGAAATCCAAACTGATTCTGGTTCTAGAATTGATTGTAATGAAGAGGCTTTGGGCTCCATTTTGACTTTTAAGTTCATATCTGACATCTTAAATTAGAAATTTAGAAGTTTCAAAATCTCACTGGAGCCCTTAGCATAGGCCAATTGCAGTTTTTTTAAAACTAATTTTTATGAAAAATATATAATATAGATATAGTTTGTTATTAATATCATCCCAAATCAATAAAAAAAACATTTTTAAAAGGTTTCTTATTTTTGCCAAAGTACTTTTCTTCTTAATTTTGAGCCTTCATTTTTTATTCTATGCATGTAAAGTGAATTGAATAGAATAAGCATTGCATTTGAAAAGAGCAAAGACAGGCCTTTTCAATAGTAAAAAACTTTTACTAAAATTTTGTCTTCCATATTAGCGATTAGGGCTATCCTTCAGTTTTGTTTGTTTAATTATTTTTTACCCCTTTTTTAGCATGGCGGGTCACCCATCTGCTCCAACGACGATTGTCCCACTGGCTGAGGTCAGGCCAACGACTGACCTATGCGATCTTCCATTCATGAAGATGCGTGACCTTGCTAGGCCTATCCTGACTGCTGACACCAATCTGTGATGCGCTGGCTGGTGAAGTACCGGCTGCTGCCTAACGAGCGCCAGTGCCACAACGATAACTGCTCTATGACACCCTAAATGCAGCTTCAATGTCATCAAGGTGATCGTTACGTTGATGGCTAGGCCTGGGCCTGCAAGGACTGCCGCACTCAGGAGTCTATCAGGAAAGGCTCATTCTTTGAGTGTAGCCACTTGCAGCTAACCCAACTAGTGGACTTCCTGTACTAGTGGGCCCTCAAGACACCGATGAAGGACACCATGCGGCAATGATAGTCTTATTTCATGTCGTGACAATTGTTGTCGAAGCAGATGGGTGACCCACCATGCTGAAAAAGGGGTAAAAAATAATATAGGCCTAAGACTGAAAATAATTAAACGAACGAAACTGAAGGATAGGATAGCCAGCATTTCTTCTAGCTCTAGCATTAATAATTTAGCATATTAAGTTTTTTACTATAGGCCTAGTCATGGTCAACAACTCTAGGCCTAAACTATTGAGTATTGAAAAAAGAAAAAAGAATTTTATTCACAATTTCAATTTTATTTAATACAGAATAATTATTAGGGGCCTACAATATTATAAATAATTAGGCCTACTTGTAAATTTAAAAATACAACCAACAGGATTAAAAAATTACTATAAGGGCCTACTAAATCCATGAGGAACAAACCACATCATTGACATTGATCATTATTTCATTGGTCATGAAATGACGATTGACCAATACCAAGCTGCGTAACTTTAATTTAAATATATACACTGCACTGCATTGATGACTGCAGATTCTGCATTTTACTACTCTTACTTCTTCAAGTCAAGTTATGCGGTTAGCAGTATGGAGCAATTCAAAAATGTATTGAATACCCAGTCAATAGACAACCAGTTTTTCCTACACACTACATGATGATGTATATGTAGTAGTAAATTTGGCTCAGGCTTAAGGAGCCTGTTTTGCCAGTATAATCCGATGTATTTAGTATTTGTTCAAAAGTTAAATTTTTACACGAGTTACGATGCGAGTTACGATATTTGTAAAAGTAAGGTATTTGAAAGAGCGTCTAAAGTTTTTTTGTAAAAAGATGCAGTATTTTTGAAAACGCGTGATATTTCAAAGCGGGAAAAACGAACATAAACATACTTCGACGAACTTTACGTTTAACGAATAACGACGATTTAAATAGGAAATTAAAAAAGACAGTAAATGAATAAATAACTGAAAAGCGGATTTGTTACACTGCTAATGTATCTGATTCAGTTTGTTTAACTGTTTTGGCTATTCATAACTTCATATATTTTAGCTACACCAGTGAGTTCTTTTCTGACTCTTTTTTCATTTGTAGCATATCCTATCTTGTGTATTTGATTGCCATTTAAGAGATATTGACAGAAGTATTTTTTCCTGATCTCTTCAGTTTGTGGACATTCGGTCAAGTAGTGTAGAATGTCAGAACCATTTCGCGCTCCACACATTTTACATGGGTTCTTGAGAAAAAAAGTTGGGTGTACTCTCGCATTTCAGTTTTAGGAGGGTTGTTAAGAATTTTTTGTTTCTAAATGTGCATGGAAAGTAATCTGAAAGGTCGGGCCTGCAGATTTTTTTGTAGAGATAGGCGTTTTTGTAGAGTTTAATATGTTGCTGCAATTCTCTAGCTTTTGGCTAAGTTCTCTTTCTCTGTGTATCTTGAGGTGCTTTTTCACTAGGTATTTCTCGTTATTAAAGCTTTGGGAAAGTTTATCTTCAGTTAGTGCTTTTAGGTCTATACTTTCTAGTTTCTTTAGTACATTCATTTTCCATGGATTTTTTTGGCCGGGTTTGAGTAGAAAATTTCTAGAGTCGTTTGGCAGAGTTTTTTGTGTCTAATCTTCAGCCAGTAGATGAGGTAGGTTTTAGCGATTCGTTGAGAGATTGAAGTAAGCTCAAGTTCTGATGATATCACACTGTTGCTAGCAAATTTTGGTAGATTGAGGAGATATTTGTAGAATTTCAGCTGAATATTATCAATAGCTTTTGTATCAGACATGGTAGCCAGAGGGCCCCAGAGCTCACAACCGTAAGTGATAACGGGGGTAACAAGCGCGTCGAATAGTCTGCGAATGAGTGTGATGTCTAGGGACGTATTCTTTACCCTATGGAGTAGGGAAAACATGGCTGTATATCCCTGCTTAGTTTGGTGTTCAATACATTTTTTAAAGCTGTTTTTTGGTTCAAAAATAATTCCCAGGTATTTAAATTCATTTACTTCCTCTATTTCTTGGTTGTCGTAGTATATTTTTGTAGCAATGCTTTCTGTGTCGTTTTTTTGTCTGGTATTGCCCTGCATGAACTTTGTTTTGCTTGCGTTTACTTTCAAGTAATTTTGTTTGCAGTAATTTTCCATAGTCGTAAATGTGTCTTGAAGTTCGTCTTTGTTTTTAGCTAGAATGGCTTGATCGTCTGCAAAGAGTAGGATGAGTGGGAAAGCAGATCTCGAAAGAGAGCGCCTAGCGCTAGAGAGTTCAAGATATTCAACAATGTCGTCAATATATAGTTCAAAAAGGATGGTAGAGAGAGGGTTGCCTTGAAGAACACCTTTAGATAGGGATTGGCTGGGTTTCATCATCATCATCATCATCTTTTTTTAGAATGAAGCAGGCATTTTTATGCATGTTCTTGATAAGTTCCGTCATTTGACCTTTAATACCCTGGTTATCCGTTTTGTGCCAAAGGGTCGGTTGATTTAAGCTATCGAAGGCTTTTTCATAGTCAACAAATCCAATAAAGAGTTCTTCTTTGTTGTAGATGGATTGGTTTATAATGTTGTAAAGATTAAAACATTGGTCGATTGTGCTGTGATTGGGCTTGCAACCGTATTGGTATTTTGATATACCAGTAAGATTGTTTGCGTATGCTAGGTTTTCGAGTCTGGATTTAATAAACCAAGAATTGGTTTAATGCAGATTCCTCTGTAATTGTTGGGGTCGGCACTGCTGCCTTTGTTTTTATAAATCGGATGAAGTGTATTTGTTATCCAACTAGTTGGGAAGGTTCCTTGTTTGAGTGCTTTGTTGAAAAGTGAGCATAGGAGGTCAGCAAGTTCGTTCTCGAGGTATTTGAGTGTTTCTACATATACTTTATCGTGCCCAGGTGCTTTGTCGGTTTTGAGCTTTTTAATATGTTTTATAACTTCTTCTTTGGTGAATGGGGCATTGAAAGCCTCTAAATCAGCCAGAATAGGGTTGTCAAGGTGAAGATTGTATGAAAGTCTAATGCTGCTGTCTTGTTCAGTTACAAGATTTTGAAAGTGTATGATAAATTTTTCATCAATTGTTACTCTGTTGTTTGAGGGATTTGGTGTTTTTAATAGGTTCCAAAGTTGTTTTGTATCGTTTTGAATAAAGGCCTGGTTGATCATGTTGTCTGCACAGGGAGTTGTTTCAAATTTCCATGAAGTGAGCTTTTTTTCGTATGCTTTTTTGAGTTGTACTTTGCTTGAGAGGTTGTTGTGAGTAGGGAAGGTTTTATATCTTCTGCAGGCATGTCTAGCAGCGTTTCTTAAATCTTTAAGTATAGCTATAGAACAATGCGATTTTAGACAGCGCGCGCGGATAACCGCGTCCAAAACACCGCATTAAAATGTAAACACAGATTCAGCGTAGATTTCAATGCGAAATTAACTGGAAAATTTGCTGCAAATTAATTTTTTTGATAAACCTATTCAGTAATTGCCTAATGTGAAACTTCCAGCGGTAAATTATTTTGATATAAAACATGCATGCTTATAACGACCTTAAAAGACTGATTCCATTTTCAGGGATTTTTTGCATACACATGTATACTATATTATCCTGCAAAGTTGTCAAGTGTATGCTTTATATGGAGTTTAAAAGTAGGATTACCAAGCCATTTTTGCGCCCGTCGGTCGAACTACAAAGAAGGTAGTTCCTGACAATTTTTTTGCTGCGCCGTATGCAGTCACACGAAATTCGTGAACACAGGCCAACTTTTTGTTCCTCACCTTCTCAAACAGGAATCAAGTCGCCAGCCCTCCAGACCGTCGAGATATTTGACGATTCTGCCAGAAGGTCGGATTTTTCCCATAAGCGCAAGTGTATTCAGAGTACACCCCTGTGCGCCAATCAACACACTGCGCCTCAGTGCAGCCTTCCCAAGTCTCCAAATTTCAACAGCACGTCGACCTTATGTATCTGCATCAGCTGTGACTTCGTTGGTCACTAGCCTTCACCCAGGCAGAGCTTCTGGACCTTCAACTGGGGGCCCAGGTGACTATGGACACCCTGATGCGAATTTCTCTATAGTTTCGCCCATCAAGCCTCGACAGTGTGGGCAAGCCCCAACTGCTGGAAATCCTCAGCTAGTCTCTCAAGCATTTCGTCATCACAAATCCACTGAAGATCATGCACTTTTTCAGTATCTTAGGCGCCAAAAGTGGCAGGTAGGTGATCGTAAATCAAAGTTCGGCAAGATAACTTGCTACGCAAAATATCCCTAAACAGTAATTGTCCTTAAATCAGGAAATTCAGAACCCCAGGCATTAAAAATAAAGCCCTCTGCTCACTAGCCTACTATTAGTAAAAGAAAAGAGATAGGCACTCAATCGCCGGTTCAAAGATCGAAAAAGTGCGTCTTCATTAATAAATAACCCGGCACTGAAATCCCTATAGCTGAGGATTGGAAGAAACTCGAGAAAGTAGAGAAGGGAGCTGAGAAAAGACACAAACCTTGAGCGGGCCGGATTGCTATTGTGAATTAGTTTCAAAGGACCCGCGGGCCAGAGTTTGCCAACCCCTGGTGAAGAACGTGATCTTAGAAGCCAACTGTAACTTGACTGGACTTTGCGTCAAACTTTTTATACATGTTTTCTTTCTTGGTGTGTTTCCTCAAAACTTTATGGACTCAAACGCATACCTTTTATTCGTAAAGACTGTTTTTTCACCGTTAATACTGATGTCTGCAATCTGCTGGATATGCGTTTGGCATAAATCCCGAAATTTATGCCATCAAACAGGTCGTGTTAACAAAAGAATCAAAGAATGTTTGATTTTTCGTACGTAGAATAATAAATCAACATAAGAATCCTATTTTTCTGAACGAAAAGCTTTATAAATATCGATAGAGCAATAAGAAAGGCACAACATATCAAAAGATGAACACTGGATCTGCCTCCAATCAAAAGCAATAACAAAAATCCCTATCTCCCTAGTGTATTTTTTCGGGAAAACCTGCTTTCTAAAATTTTTCTAAGAAACGAGGTTTCCCGTCCTACTACTTATGTCGTCCTTGAGTGGAAGTCGTCGATTTTGGGTTACATTTTATATTTTTCAGAAGTTGACTGCTCTAAAAAATCTGCAGTGGTTTACTTACTGTCTTTGAAGCGTTGTAAATATAAATGGAGCTTATCCCACATTGGCCTATTTCGATACTTGTGCATTGAATGTTGCGCTTTATAAATACGAGTAAGTGCGGAGTAAGTGTTAAATGCGGCAGATTTTGGCGCACTTTATCAAGGCTTTTACCGGAGGAGCCTTAACTCAACTGTTGGGTCTCGTCGATAACTAATTCCGCTCACGCCCTTTGAAATCATGTGTCTGCATCAGCTGTGACTTCGTTTGTCACTGGCTTTCACCCAGGCGGAGCTTCTGGACCTTCAACAGGTAGCACCAGGTGACTATGGACCCGCTGTTGCAAATTTCTCGAGGTTCGCTGATCAAGCCTCGACAGAAGGAAAATCACACAACTGCTGGACATCTTCAGTTAGTCTCTCTAGCATGGAGATCCTGTTGCAACTACATGCATGTCAGGCTTTTGTTATCAAGCTTCAATAATGGGTAAGCCTCAGCTGCTAGGTATCCTCAACTAGCTTCTCAAGCATTCAGTCGTTATTCCGTGGGAAAAATGGAAAAAATCCTAACTTCTGGCAGAATCGACGAATATCTCGATTCTGGACTGGATTCTTGTTTGAGAAGGTGTGCAACAAAAAGTTAGCCCGTGTTCTTGAATTTCGTGAGCTGCAGCGTTGCTCCGTTCCGGTGCAGCAAAAAACAGACTGGCTCAGCTGGGTCCTAATCACCTGTTTCATGCTCCCTGCCCCCATGCATGGTTTAGCTACATATTTTGAGCGGCTTTCGGGTGTTCACATGTGCAGATAGCTGGGCAAATGCTATAGGCCATGGTAGCTGTGCGCACAAACGCAGAGTTAGATTCTCACCCCAAGGCAGTAAACTGCGCTTTTGATCAATCTAGCCTAAATTACAGCTATGGATTAATATACGCAAATATCTGCGACCACAGAACTGCCACCACAGCACTGCAAAAGCGTACTTCAAGAACAGCCAGACATAATCGCTGAACTATAAACAGGAAGCCAAGAAGATTCGGGCTTGGGGTAATTATAATGAATTTGAAATCAATAGGCACTTTTTGGCATTATATTGCCATATTGAATTAATAAAGTTGGCGTCGATACATAAATATTGAAAATAACAGTTTTGACAGACAGACAGTTACAGAAATCAGTTAAAAGATATTTATGTTTGGCAAAACAGGTCACAGAAAGCTGAAGCTGTAAAGCAAAAATAAAATATGATCAAAATAAATCGATGCACATCAGTTCGTCCGCAGCGCGGCAGTTAACTCCAGCTGTGACTATAATTGCTTGGTTTATAAAGACATTCGTTCTACTTTCAAGCTGTGCTAGATTAGCAATTCATCTTCACACATTGCTCTTCAGTCTTTATTGAGATGCCGGCCCCGGCCAGCCACACCTGGGTGTGGTACTGCAGTACGTAGCTCGAGTTCCTGAACGCCGCCTTGCAGCTCCTCCTCGGCTCGTGTGAAGCCGCCCTTGTCCTTGCAGGCCGGCTCGGTCCTGCCCAGCCAGGTGAACGGATTGAAATACCTCGGCGGAAAGATCGTCAGGTATTTCAGGCCGCGAAATGTGGCAGGCATTCCGTCAGGTGATTTTCGCTTCCGATTGATGCCCCGCATCAGCAGGTAGGGTCCGGTGGTGTCCTCGGGCGACCCGAACGGTCGCTTCTCCACCTGTTTGATCAGCTCCATCACGAATGGATGCCCCGGCACGCTGTACATGAAGCTGTTCTCAACCTGGCCTTCGGTCATGTACCTGCAAGATGAGAGGCGTTGATTTGATGTAATGAGGAATCTAATCGAAACTTTATCAAAAATCAGACCAACTTCAAATTCATCAGTATAGATCATCAAATTGGATCAGGTCATTCCGGAACACACCATCAAACTGCATCAGCTCATTCCGGAACACACCATCAAACTGCATCAGCTCATTCCGGAACACACCATCAAACTGCATCAGCTCATTCCGGAACACACCATCAAACTGCATCAGCTCATTCCAAAACACACCATCAAACTCCATCAGGTTATCCCGGGACATACCATCAAACTGCATCAGCTCAGTCTGGAACACACCATCAAACTGAATCAGCTCATTCCGGAACACACCATCAGACTGCATCAGCATAGCTCATTCATTATAAGCATCATTTCTCAATGGAGCGTAGACATTGAAGTGGGGCATGGCTATCTCATTAAACTGCCATTTGCAAAAGGATAATATTTTAATTTTTAAGCTGACCCCAAATCTGTCTCACGGTGTACTCGCAAGGTCGCAGCTCAATAACCTAGGCCTCTGTAGTTATTTTGTCAGCCTCAATTTGAAGTCTCATGCCAAAAAAATTA
>NIVC01001598.1:0-179691 GCA_002269645.1 Macrostomum lignano | reverse complement strand
AGATGAGTACAAATGAGGGAAAATTTGGATATTTATCCATGCCTCTCACATTGTGTTGATTTAGGCTAACTGACGAGCTTCCATTGTTGCTTTTTTCCATCATCAGATTTCCCATGAAAGCTGGATCTGCTGGCTTCTGCAATTAATAAACATTCGATTCGATTAGTAAATAATGGCAAATCATGCAGGCCCGAACTTGACTGGATGAAGGGCACTGGGGCTTTGAAATTGCACAGAGAATTAGGAAGCATCATTCGCTAGTGCAACAGCTTCTGTATTTTTATCGCAGTTCCATACTTCTCAACAAGTTCGAAACAATGCTCCCAACTGTCTACTGTTCCATTTTGCAGTAGTATGTAGCGAGGAAAAACATGGACTTCAAATCATCATTGATATTTTAATACACAGCCAGATCATTTTGAAGGTGCTTTGATTCGTATTTGCTGTTCAGAATGCAATAGATGAGAATTAAAGTTTACAACTGAGCAGGAAAACTCATAAGAAAGAAAGTCTACTAAAAATTTTACATCGAAACTAAGTCTATTGAAAAAATTAATACGAGTATATTTGTATTAATATGCGCTTATAGCAATTTTAAGACCTAATTCGTAAATATTTTTACCGTCGAAAATAACATTGGAAAGCCGTTCAATGATTTTTAAAAGTCATAACATCTGTACTACTACACTGTATGTACCTGCAATTTTAAAAGCATCCCTACAAATATTCAAGCTGGCAAGGACAAACTTCTTGAATCATCACTGAGTCACAGTTCTGTGGAGATAACCTTCTTATTGCCACAATTTTCCGTTTTCACATCCGAGCGACTGTCAAACTGCGGACAGGCAGACACTTGCGGATGGTCTCCCAACAGGTGCTCGCTGGCCCACCAGTCTCCGTCCTCGGCTGAGGGCACAGCGATGCTGCAGGCAAACGATTGACCGCTGACGGCGTCCACTGGTCGAATTGTCACCGGCGCAAAAGCCTCGCCGGTGTCGGCATAGGCGTCTAGCAGGTCGTGCAGCTCCGGGTAGTGATGACGCAGGCTGACGCCTCGGTCTCGAAGTGAGCGCCGCAGGCTGGCAACAAACATCTGCCTGCGCTCTCTAGGCGGCGGTTGCGAAGTTTGCGCTCGCTGCGGCTCAGCCGCCAGACGGGCGCAGAGACGAGCCGCGCCGATGGCTAAAGACACAACAAATTCGTCTTCAGGATTGTAGGCGGCGCAAGCTTCCCTAAGATCCACGGATTCTCCGATTGAAGCAGACTCGAGCAGCTCTTCAACTGGCGTGTAGATTGGCGGTTTTTGAAGATGGCTGACCCTGGAATCGCTGCCGACGTTGAATAGCAGGAGCACGCAGCCGCGGCCCAGACATCGATGAGAAGCTTGAGCCAGTCGAGCCAATCGACGATGCGTTTCCGGACGCCGCAAGAGCCAGTCAACGAGGAGACGACGGCAGGCTGCTCCAGGAGACACTGAGTTATCTCCAAACAGGCTGGACAAAGAAGCGCCGTTGATGAGGGCGCTGTCATCTCTGGCTGCCACCAGGGCTGAAATCATCTCCCCGTACTTGCCGACGCGATTGAAGCCGCCCTTCTCAAGTTCAGCGAGCGATTCTCCGAACTGTTCCAGCTGGCTGTCTACCAATGCCAGAATCTCACGCTGCTCTTCTTCATTACCAATGTCCGGTTCGGTCTGGCAATAAATAACGCCAGCCAAAGCATTTGGTGCCGCTTCTGCGCTGCCTGAGTTTACATTCTCGTGCTCAGACTTGTCTCGAGAAAACTCAACCGTTTGCCGAACAATGCGTCTATACACGACTGAAGTTTGCACCACCGTGCTCTCCTCGACAGCTCTGTCGCTACCGGATGGATGACTCACGCGTGAAGAGTCTGAAGGCACTGGGCTGTTAATTCTTAATTCTTGAATCGGCGAAGACTTTGCTGACGGGCTGTTTTGAGCCTCAAAGTAAAATGAATGAGAAGAGTTGCTGGAGTTACTGTCAAAGTTATTGACTGGCCCATTAAACTCTGCTTGACTGCCGTCATTGCCATTCTGCTCGATCATGGATGGTAATTTCTCATTTCGGTTGCCCATCTGCGGTGGCACTGAATGTGGAAGCTCGTTGACCTGATCGGTTCTGCTTGACACGGGTTCACTTTGAACGTGCATATTTGGTGATGCTTGATTACAACCCTGCACGGCCAGAGCATGCTGCAAATCGTCTTGCTTCTGTGCCTGGCGATTCAACTGAACCTGAGGTGAGGATGATTTAGCTTGCTGTCGGTCTCTGCTCGTGTGTGGCGTTCCATTTAAAACTTCTGCTTTGCCATAATCGGATTGTTTCATGCGCGATCTTGACGCCCCTTCAAAAACGGTGGAATTGTTTTCCTGCCAGTTTGGAGAAAGAATCTGTGCTGATGTTTGTCTAGGAGGAGGCAGGGGCACGTCGCCTGCTTCGCTGGATGGTTGCCCCACCATCGACTTTATAGCAGCAGAAGCGACTGCCAATGCCCTATCCCTGTCTGACATTCTTTGTGCCACCGGATTTCTTGGCGGTGGTGGCGGTTGTGCTGGTGGAAAGTGGTTTGTTTCGTTTGTATGCGTCGTTGTCGTTGCAGCTATCGCGGCTGAGGCAATTGCGATTGCCTCTGCACGACCGGACAATCGTGAAGGTGGTGGAGGAGGAGATTCAAATAAGTTACCTAGAGGTTGGTGAGGGGTCTTATCACACGAGTCTCCAGTTGATGTCCTAACAATAGAAGCGCTATCACGAGCAGTTGCGCCTGGCTCAAGTTTCATTCTTGGCGGTAATGGTGGTGGAGCGCGCGTTCCAGAGCTTAGAGAAGCTCCTTGTGTCGATGCAGCAATGGACGCTGCAGCAATAGCCAGTGCATTGGCACGAGCTGATGATTGCTGCTCCTGCTGGCTTCTCGCTTCTGTTCTGGGGTATGTGTCTGATACTTTAGGCACAAAATCTTTAGGGGTCAGAGTCACCGGCTCCAACGATGGTCGGTGCATCCGGGATTGAATTTCGACTAGACGTTGTCGCCTGACTTCCTGGCTTTTGCGAAATAGCTCACTGCGTGTCTTGGCTATCCCCTTCGTTTCAGGCTTGCTGATAACTGGCTGATTCTGAGAGCCAGGAGTTAAGTCTTTGTTCAGTTGTTCCGGTCGCACCGCAAGCAGACAGGGCAAACTCACGCTCGTCGGAAGAATAATCGGTCTCAAGTAGCTCTCTTCCACTTCGACTGGAGAGTCTATGATGGTTTCCGTTGGCTCCGTCTCGACCGATGTCTGAATCGGTTTCAAAGCTGCTGTGATAGCAAGGTCATTAGTGCTCATGCTGGCATGAGAAGTCCCATCTTTTTGCCTCGAGTATCTACTACTAGTTTCCGGTGTAGCACTACTGCATCCATTGAGTGGCACTTTGTCCATCCATGGAGGAATTCGGAGTCGAGACAAAGATCGGCAAATTTCTTTTTCTGTATCGGTTGTTGCCCGTTCTTCTAGTCGCTCAATGAAGCTCTTTCTTTCTTTCTTCTTTTTCTGGCTTTTGCGCCTGGAATTTGACCGTCTAATTGCGTTACCTACGCCAGCCTCAGCTGCCGACTCGCGGTCTTGGCTATCTACTATGCCAGTAAGGTTTAGCAGACTCCGAGAACGTCTTTTTATGGCTCCTGGAGACTGAATCATTGTAGGCTGCAGCAGTGTATCCACATCCGTCTCCTTGACAACACGATGATAAGTCTCTTCACCCGTATCAATATTTGTTTCCATTAGTGATGGACTAAAACTACTTACCAAGCCAATATTATCCATTGCTGATCTAGAAAGATCGAAGAGTGAAACGGAATTAAATTGGCCTGGTTGGGCTTCAAGAAGACTCACGATGGTATGAGGGTGTGATGCTTGCTCGCAGTCTAAGTCATCGAGCTTGTCAAGATCTGTAGATCGACAACCTTGCAGTCTGCGTTTCTGCTGCTGCGAATTTCGAACTAAGTTATCATCCAGTATTTCTTTTAAAGAATGTGCAAAAGTAGACACGTCATATCCTTGGTTACCGTCGCTGTTCCTTCTGGATTTCGGTCTTTCGACGGGCTCTTGTCTGGTACACGTAGATAAGCTCGCTTGGTATGTCCCTCTGTCCAACAATTGCTCCCAGAGTGAGTCGCGACCGCTAAGGAACACATCCTTAGCTCGTCGCATCCTCTCTTGGTCCGACTGCAGTTGATTAGAACTGCTGAAATGGTTGAGGTTTGACGCTGACTCGGCCTCACTAAGCTGTTGCTGCAGAACTGAGCGATAAGTGGTAGTTTGCGCTCGAATTTTCGTTGGTTGAACCGCACCAGAGTCGCTTTCCGATGTTTGAAAATTTTCGCTCTCAGTAGTGTCAGTCTCTGACGCTGATTCTTCATCGCCTGAAGATTCTATGTAGGCGCTCTCGACAGACATCTCAGGCTTTGGGATGTCAACTGCCGAGGATGTGACAAGCAGCTGCTCCTCCGTCACTACTGTATGCGTTTGAGGATTAGGAGCGGTCAGCGAGTTTTGGACCAAGACTGGAAGAAGCTTGAGTATGTGCTCTCCATATGCACTCTGGTTAGACGAGTGGCCTTCACCCTGCGAATTTTCTATAGCTTGGCACCAACCGTCATTGATGTCACCTCTAGCAAGGGGTAGTTGCGGCTGGGGCTCAACATCGCACTGGGTGGAGATCAGAATTCGGTAGCGACTGACCCCACCACCGTTTCTCATCACAGTTGATGTGGCAATGCTGGCCGCTCGAGCTGCCGCTCTGGCGACCGCCATATTGACAGTGGCGCCTGTTGCCTCTGTGACGGCACTCGCCTCGTCCCCAGTTGGTTGATCGTTGGTGTCGCGGACCTCAGCCTTGGATGAAGCAATCACTCTTACCTGAGCTGACACAGATGCGGATGCTGGAATTTTATGACAATTAGGGATGAAGATGCATGTATACGCTCGTAAAAGGAATGGAAATGATTTCAGTGTTGCATGTAGCAACTCACCAACACTCGCATCCCGATTATTCTTCAACGCGACTGTTCCTTTCATTGCTTCATCTTGACAAGAAGGACTTCCATCCACGTCTGGCGCTTCGTCAGTATCGGATGCCGAAGATGAGGATGATGAGGTGCTCTCAGCCTCCGCGATAGCGTCAAGCTGTTGTGGCTGCAGCCTCAGACTCCAGCGGCGCATGTCTTCCTCTGTTCGGAGCTGTTGAGGCTTCTCAGGCTCCACTGGCTTCTGCTGAGTCGGAGCTTGCTGCTCAAGATCTACAGATGCCTCAGAAGACTCAGATGAATAAGTTGACGTTGAAGTTGAAGTTGAATCTGAACTTGAATTAGCAGTCGAACTTGACGATCTGGGGTCGCTTGGTTGATCCTATAGAACAATGGAATGTTTCACATAGAAATAATTTTTACGAGTTAAATGTGGAACTAAATTTTGCAATCACATTCACAAATACGCACCTTGTTATTTGTTTCGTCTTCTGATACGGCTTTTTCTGAAATGCGTTAAATACATAAAATTTGCTACGAGACACTATCTTTACCGACCAGAGCGGGAAGACAAGTTAAAATGTATTTAGTAAAACAAAATGGCGTTAACTTGAAAGGAAAGCTTTGAATTCTGCGGAATCTAAAACTTTTGTCTGGACCATTCCAATTTTAAAAGCAGTATAGCTATTGATTAACGCTGATATACACACGCGGGTGTGCTGTGACATTCTGCAGCAACCCTGCTACCTGCAGCCCTTCGACACTATGCAGGGCGTCCCAGTTAAACCGTCTCTCCCTCTCTTATCCATGCGAGTAAAACGCGCTCTGCATTTTCTTTCCCGTTTTCTCACCCTCCTGTAGGAGGGAACTGTTTCCCATGGTAAAGAGGAGTGGGGTGGGTTGAACTTCTTCGCCGATTGAATGGAGATCGGGGGCACAAACCAACCATTTTTTTAAACCGTTGGCCAAGCCACTGCCTATGTACTGGTAATTAATAATTTCCCGACTCGATTGTATCAACATTCTTCGATATCTGTACCTATGTCTGGGACAATGCCATAGCTATATGAAGAATATAATGCAATTTAAAATGAAATTTCGCAAATCAAACGCATTCCTAGAAAAGGGTAGACAAAAGTAGACAAGCATACATAATTATCAGGTACTGTTTAAAGGTACGGCCCCAAGTAAAGTGCATAAGAGACAGAAGAAGCCAGAAGCTTAAAAAATCATCGGCAAGAGCTTCTCACCTGAAGCTTGAATCTGATGAGGGAGTTGAAATCCACCAAGATCTGCAATTGTACTCTCGGTGTCTGGTTTGAACACTGCGTCGTTGTCAACCTCATCGTCGGTGGCGGTAGCGTCGGATATCTCGTCCGAGCTCTCCTCCAGAATCGGATACAGGCAGCGACCGTTGCTGGGCAGGCTTGACGAGAAGTACAATGAGCTGCTGCCGCCCTCCCGCAGAATTTCCTGAATGCTCTTCAGCTCCTGTTGGTTGCTGTCATTGCCTTGCGGCACAAACAGAAATTCTGAATCCACTTCTTCGCCTTCCTCTTCAGTCGCTGGAGACACTGCATCCTGCATGGAAGCCGAATCGTCATCCAGGTACCAGGTGCTGTTGGAACTGTCGCCGCTGCTGCCTCGGGACCAGCACGGAGAAGGCGGTGGCGACTCATCTGGACTCAATGCTTCCAGCGATTGCGCCCGCACATCAAGCTGCTCTTCCTGCCGCTCAGTCTTGGGCTTCATCAGCCAGTGCGGCTGCGTCTGGCTGGCCGCCCGCGGCCAAGTCAAGTCTGGCCTGCCATCCTCTCCTCCAGAGGAGTCAAGAGCATCAGCGAAGTCGGTTGGCTGTCTGCGAAGCTGCATCGCAGGCTGCAAACTATCTGAGTGACGAAACTCTTGACTGTTCACCGTCAAGTCAGTTGAATTGTAGTGCACCCACTTCTGCATGCTCTGTCTGAAGGAGGAGGTCAAAGATTTCGGCTGCCGGCCACGCTTGGAAAGTCTTCAGTTCTTTTTTTAATTTTAACAAAGACGCGACTGGAATAGTCTAAGACTTGCATGCGAAATGTTGAGCATATCCTCTCTATTCCTCTTAGGCGCCGCCTGAGACAGTGAAAGAAGTAGCCCCCAGTCTTGCAACGAAAAGACTCTCTGGGGCTAAATAATGAAGTTTGTTTAAAGCACATTTCCAACACAATTAAGAGGCCACAGGCTCGGCTGCAGATTGGAACGCAAGGGCGTCTTTTTTGGGCGGAGCTGGCCAGGCGTGTTCGGGTCTGTCTGCGTCATGCTCTCCAGTGCGTGAGCGGCTTCTGCATTGCAAGCGATGTACAAGAGTACAGCTAGCTATAGCCGACCTTCCTCAGAGTGCGCAGAGAAATTCTGCATAAAAAACTTTATTCTGCCGTGTCGAAGGCTGTTTTCTACTAAACAGTGGCTATGGGTAAGACATATATTGTGAGGGAATGTTTGCCAGAAAAATAAGCGAACTTGCATGCTTTGCCTCTCTACTGATCTGCATGAAACCCTAGAGGACATTCTGTTTCTCAAACTTAGCAGATCTTGTCTCTGTGCCATTCTTAGCAGATCTTCTCAATCAGCTCGGTTCTTGCAGGATCTTCTAAGATGGGAGGTACATTTGTTTTGTTGTTCATTTGGCTAAAGTGTTCTAGCTGAACTATATTTTATTTTATGACAAAATGGGCAATAAATTTACGAAAATATGCGATTTAAAGCTATAAAAAGATATAAAAGCTAAGATCTTGTACGATGTAGCAAGTCGCCCAGATCTGGTAAGTTTACCTAAGTATTATAGCGAAGATCTTGTACGTTCTTGCAAGTACTTGCGCAGCAACCCAAGAAGACAGACAAGATCTGCTAAGAATCAACAAGTCAATGTCTTCTAGGGAATACTTTTTACGTTACAGTTTACAGCACTCCAGCTGGAGTCTTCCCTTGTAACTCCTTAGCAAAACTCCGCAAATTATAAAGCACTACATGTACATGTAATGTATCCAGTGTAAAAGCTAACAGCGGCAGCCTTTTTAGCACGACTTTCTGCACATCATTTGTATTAAATCAATCATAAGATGCCAAGTGTTAACGGTTCGAGCTTTCAGTTCACATTGAACATTGATGTAAATTGTGCTATTTGTATTGTAGACTCCGGAGCGTGAAGTTACTTTTACTATACATGCTTGTACCGGTACATGTAATATATGGACGACTAACGTAAAATATGCGAAGTCAAGGATATAATAGATACGAAATTCCCTTTCGTCCCAAGTCCCAGATTGCAAAATCAATGGAGTCAATGGATTTACATGTAACTGTACTGTGCGAGTTCACTTCAAATAAGACAAGAAAAGTTAAGGACTGCACTGGAACTACAACATTCCAGTGTTCCTTAGACACGAACCGCTCAGCTTTTATCTCTATATATATAAAAATCAAAACTCTGTGTGTGTGTGTGTGTGTGTGTGTGTGTGTGTGTGTGTGTGCGTGTGTGTGTGTGTGTTGTATTATAAAAGCAGAGGCAACAATTAGCAATTATGCACGAGTAATATCAACATTTGCCATTATTAAAGACATTTAAAAGTTCCCAAGCAAATAATTCAAGATTCTGGCGAGTCGCTTAGCGTTAGCAGCGATAACAATCTACGTTACATTCATTACCGGCCAAATTTGTGGATTAGCGATTCGACAGAAAATGCGGCTCTGGTGTATAGCCAATTAATTTTATATCACTAGAATCATTTAAGATTCGATCCCCTAAAACTTTCGAAATACAGCGATGTAACGCTTTACATCAAATAATATTATACTTATTATTTAATCATAATTTCAAATCTCATAAACGAAGACTAGGAAGACTAGGAGTCGTTTTATCAGTTTTAACAATTTTAATGTACTTATATTTTTATTTTCATCTAAGTAGCTGCTGTATTACCTTTTTATTTTAATTAAAACACAGTTTAACGGACAGTAATGTTTATTTAAAAAATAACAGTATTTCTATTTTGTTCAGAACAATCTAAAACAGTACTTCTGCCAATACTTAATTTGTCATTGTGACGAGTGAGAAAGCTTCCTTGTTCTAAGCAAGTTTTTTGTGACTATACTTTCTCAGAACTATTAGTTTACTGTATTAGTGTTTTAACTCGAGATTTTATGAGCTTTAGACAACATACATCGCATGCACTTATTTCTCTTAAATACTTTTTGTGACAGCTTCTGCTTAGTGCTCGATATTTTGATGAATAAAGTATGAAAATAAATAAAGTTATATTTGGCCTTTGGCGATAATTCTGTATAAGCTCATAGTTTATAAATTTATATCATTTAGCAGTCAGGGAGGCCGCGTAAATTTATAATGATCGATGAGGTGATACGCTCCACTGCAACTTACAAATTCTGAAATCCACCACTCTTTGACCTTTCCTTTACCTCCTGGAAGTGGGATCCCCTCCCAGTCCCCTCTACTGTATCAGTGATTGCACCACTGATTCAGCTGCTATTTAATGCTAAAAATAGACCTCTAGTCTAAACAATAAAGCCTATTGGCTATTTGGATTTCTAACACAAGCTCATTAGGCCTAGGCCCTAATTCATTCTGGTTGCACCTTCTATACTGGCTTTGTAGTAATTGCATGTATTGCATGTATGTATTGCATTGCATGTATTACATTGGAGTATTGCACATGATTTACTGCAGTTTGGAATTTTTTCTAGACTAGACCTATCATGTAAGGACTAGCCATTGATTATTGCACTAGCTGAGTCATGAATTATTGCACCTGATAAGTAAACAATGATTGCATTTGATGAATAAAAGATCATTGCACTTGCTAAGCCATTAATTATTGCATTAGGCCTAGCTAAGGCAGATTATATTTCATAATATAATCTAATATATTTCATATATTTCATAATTATATTTCATAACTTGTGAGTGAATTGATAGGTAAAGGGTTGTGTTACTAGATAAGTAAAAGCAAGGACTTTTCACTTTCATAAGATCAATAAAATGTATGAATTTTTTTTGAAAATTCTAAAATATTAACATTTTAAGTAGGCCTATAAATTTAAATTCTAAAAGTATAGAATTTAAATTTATACTTTAAGTATAAATTTTCCTAAAACTAAAATGACTCAAAGAAAAGTGAAATATACTCTTTAATCTAGAAAAAAATGCAATAATTTAAATATAACTTGACCTTAGACCAGGATACCCTATTGCAGCCAAGGTCTGAACCGCGCCGGACGCCCCCCTTTCCCGCGCCAGACATCTACCCGTACTGCGCCAGGGCCAGTCCCCAGGATCAGTGATTTGGTTCAATTAGTCAGTCAATGGCTCGCCGCGCGCTGCGCGCCGCCGCCACACACCACGCCACCGCGCGCCGCCGCCACGCGCCGCGCCGCCGCCGCGCGCCGCGCCGCCACCAGTCCAATCCGCGCCGGACGCCGTCCACAAAAATGGCCATTGGCTGCAATAGGGCCAGGATAGAATTTTTGTATAAAATCTTAGACCTGTTCCATGTATATTGACAAAAACTTGCATATTTGTATGCACATTTCATCAAACTTTCTAGCAAACTTGCGTAACTCTAAATGGTTTATATGCATACATGTGCAACAGTCGGCCGATCCGGCCAACCGATTTGGCAGCCAACCAAGAAAGTCACAAAAATGCCATCCCGAAAAAATAACTAAGAAGTAGTACTAAGTAGCTGACAAGGCATTTTGGCTTAAAAAGGCAGTCATAGTTACTCCATTTACCCAAAGTTGTGTTAATTTTGCTTTTGGGTTTTTTTTACATGTAAGTCGCATTTTTGGCCAAAAACTATGTTGCATTTTTGTTAAAACTAAGTCGCATGGCCGACTGAATTTCGGAGGTTGCGCATGTATGTTTATATGTGCATAGCTTATTGTTCAAAGCTTGTATAATTTCATTTGAAAATTTTGAATATTCCATTTGTTACAATTAAACAAAGGTATTGCATATTTAAAAACTTGAAAAAAAACATAGCCACTAAAAACTACATTGAACTCAAAAGAGAAATATGAAATTTATTTTTAAAGATTTCTTTAAACTTTAATGAAACATTGTAAAAAAGTTGTTGAAAAATTCAAATGCCAAAAAACATTGCAGTTTAGGATAAAAAACTTATGTGAAATAATTGTGTGCAACTTTTTTATTCCAAAATTGTCATGCAAAGATTCCATTTTGGGCCTTAGAAAATGGGTTATATAAATTTGATATAGTTTACTAAATGAAAAAATGACCTAAATGGAAAATAAGTACAATTGTAAAGTCAAAAGTTTTCATTAAAAATAATGTTTTAAGATAGTATATCTTTGCAAAAACATAACCTAGATAAAATATGTCTAGGGCCTATAATATTTTAAGGCAGTTTTTTGTTATAGTGACCACATAAATAGCAATAGGCTCATTCCATATAAGCATGGTTGTAACATGACAGGTTATTTTTACTTATAAAATGAAATCTAATAATAGAATATACTAAACCAATATTTTAAATGAAAGATTATTTTGTCTAGAATATATTTATAGAGTTTCATATAGATATCATCATTAGTATAGATGCTATTAAACCTTAAATGACACTTATGGTCGTAACGACAGGATTTTTGACATATAGAAACTAAAAGGTAAAAGTCTTATAACATTTTACATTTTTGATATTTTGCAATACATTTTTTAAATTTGACTAAGAACATCTTTAGAAATCATACTCTTTTATTAGAATATATAAACTCAAAAGGCAACAAAGATACAAAAGAAAAGGCAGCCTTATGGTCGTAACATTATGGTCGTAACATATTTTTTTCTGTCAATTCAGTAACTTTGAGGTACTAATACATTAAAAATATAATAGATTATTTGGTCACCAATGCTTTTATCTGATGATGCAAGTACTATACTTTTATCTATAGTTTGTTTCAACCTTCAAAAGCTTTCTATTTGTTTTTAAAAGGTACAAAATCTTAATGATGTCTTTTGCTTCGAAAAATGTCCAAATTTTTACAAAAATGACTTTTTGCCAATTGATAACATACTAATCCAACATTTTACCATTCCTTTATTCTTAGATTGTATATATTGCACAATATAAACATTTGGTAAAAAAATAGGCTAATTAGGCAATGGCAAGCAAAAATATTGACTTTTTTCTATTTTCCAAATATGTCTATCTTATATGGAATGAGCCAATATGTTTTTTATGATCAGCGCATAAGACACTATCTGGGCTTAAGGTTTTAACTTAATGTAATCACATAAATAGCAAAACTATTATTTTTATAATCACCATATGTAGGAAGCAAAATGGCTATTTTTATGGTCATAACAAAGAAAGTTCAACCTCTACATATAAAAATCAAAACTCTGTCTGCGTGTGTGTGTGTGTGTGTGTGTGTGTGTGTGTGTGTGTGTGTATGTGTCTGTGTACAATTTTGATCGCTATGGACTCCCAAACTGCTCAACCAAATTACACCAAACTTTATACCTACCCTAAAATTACTATGGAGAATGTTTTAGGCTATCTTTAAATTTCCTAGACTCAAGTCTTCCTATCTAAAAGTACAAAAAACTGCTCAAAATGTGCTTTTTTCATTAAATCCTTCATAGTGCCACTCTACTTCTACTGATGTAAAATTGCAAGTCTCAATGTTAATCCTGAACGGCGCTATGCACTTTTAAAGTTAGGCTGTTTTTTTTTCAGCAAGGCAGCCACCTCAACCTCTGACCGCCTGCCTCTCTTTCCCTATCTGGGCGGCCCAGATGTGTAAAAGGGGTTTCAAAATTGACTAACTTTCAGCTGCCATTAGTTTGCTTCACGTAAAGCGATTGACTTCAAACTTGACACAGTTCTTTATTAACTCATTCTCTGTCTAAATGTAAAGTCTCAACTCTGTATCTTAATCAGAACAGAAACTACAAGCATGTGAAGTTTGTCTGCTTTTTCTTTTGTTTGTGCCGCTCACTCATTCATTCCCCCAGCCTAGACCAAGGGTCAGGCAATAGGGCTGAATGTACATGGCAATGTACAGTGTTTTGGAATAGCTTTGTTTATGGCTTTCTCTGCACCCCATGGAGAGGCTACATTTAGCCATCCATAACAGTTTAGTGAGTTAGCACTGTCCTCTGTATAAGCAAACTCTGTAGCAGTTTAACAGTGGATGGCAATTGGCAAATCAAGGTAATCTAGCATGGTTTGTAAAAGCAAAAGATTTATGAAAAGGCGATGCAATGCGATTCAACCCTTCTAAATTAGTTACACCATGAAAATTTTAAGTGTCTTAAAGGTACTTTTAAAATTAAAGGGCCTCCTAAGAAATGCATATTTCCTTGGTTGTTAGACTGTTGCAGATTGCAGTGGAGCTGAAGATACACAAATTCTTTTCAGGACTGCAAATTGGCAAGAAAGATGACATGATCAAAGCATGAGAACAACAATGAGAGTAGTACGTCCCACAAACTGGCTTTCGAAGCAGGGATTTGCAGACTTTTACTTCAAAAGCCAGATAAAGAATCCAGCTTATATGTAGGCTAGATAAGAGTGGAAAGGAGAAGGAATAGACTATTAGAAGAGAGGAGAGGCGAGAGGGGGGGGGTAAGAGAAAACACGGAAGATATGAGGAGAGACAAATGGTAAGGAGAGAGCAGAGAAGAAGGGAGGAAGAAGCGAGAAGAGGGGAGAAAGAAGGGAGAGGAAAGAGTAAAGGTGAGAAGAGGGGAGAGATAAGAAGAGAGGAGTAAGGAAAGAGAGGAGTCAGAAGAGAGGAAAGAGGAGAGTAAAGATGACAGAAGAGCAAGGGGGATGAGAGAGCAAAGATGAGAGTGAACAGACGAAGGAGAGATGAGAAGTGAGATAAGAGAGATAAAGGAGAGAGTGGAGACAGAAGAGAGAAGACAAGAGAGCGAAAGAGTATAGAAAAGGGAAGAGAAGAGAAGAGGAGAAAGGAGAAATGAAAGAGAGAGTGACAGATGAAAGAGAGATGAGATAAACAGAGGAGATAGAGTGAGAGAGAGAAAGAAAGATGAGAGAGACTAGAGACAGAGGAGAGAGGAGAGACACGGAGACAGAAGTGAGTGAGAAGAGGAAAGAGGTGAATGAAGAGGGGAGAGAGTAGAGAAGAAAAGAGAGATGAATAGGAGAGATACATGTAAGAGAGAGGAAGAGAGAGAGAGAGAGAGAGAGAGAGAGAGAGAGAGAGAGAGAGAGAGAGAGAGAGAGAGAAAGAGCAGAGCAGAGAGAAACGAGAAGAGTTAAGAGAGAAAAGATAAAAGAAGATAAATGAGAGAGAGAAGAGAGGTGAGGGAGAGACGAGGGGAGAGAGGAGAGATAAAACAAGAAAACAGATGAGAGGAAAGAGTAGAGAAGAGAAGGAAGTGATGAGAGAAAAGGGGAGAGAGGAGAGGAGAAAGAGAAGAAAGGAGAGACAAGGGACAAGAGAGAAGAGAGGAAACAGAAGAGAAGATACAGAAGAGGAGAAGATAGTTTGCCAATATATATTTTAGAGTCAGATAGACATTGCCCAACATTCTGTGCAGCACGTACCCCAGCCAACAATATCAAATGTTTGCCTCAAATCCTAATTTTACACGAATGTACTCCATTTTATGTTTACTCTATCCTACTAACTATTAACAAGTTTTTGTTTGAGTATGCCCTCAGATCTCTGAATGCTATCTGGGGGATACTTGCTATTTGCTGGATGCTTGCTATATGGGGGGGGCTGCTTGCTGTCTTGGGGTTGTCTTCTATTAGAGGGAATGCCTATTATCTTTGTGAAGACTTTATTTTGTTGTCTTTGTTACTTTTAGAAAAAAGAGATTCATAGAAAACATTTTTGTCTGTGAAAATTCTACTAGAATAAGGGATTTATAAAACTGAGGAGTAATTGATTCTTAGGAAAAAGTGCTATTTTATGGATTTGCATGAATATTTTTGATCTCGATCTTGATTGTCAAGATCTTGGCACTTTTCAATCTTGATCTCAGTTTCAAAATTTAAAAAAAAATTATGATTTGTGATTACACAAATATTTGTGACTGATATTATGTAGTTATGATCTTGCAGTTTTTAAATATTTAAGTATTCATTAAATGCTCTGATAAGGTTCTTTCTAAAATGAACAGAAGCAGGCCCATTGATCTAAAAAAAATATTTTTTTTGAACAAACAAAAAATACAAACACAATAATTTATTGCATAATATAATAGTCTTGGTTTTTGTCCTTTTTATTATAAAATTTGAATAAAAATGCTTTTTTTAAATGTGTAACACCTACAACATTATAATCATTATATGCACTGCAGTACTGATGAATAATTCTTTACAAAATGTATAAAATGTGGATTTATAGTTATGCTAATACCAACCAACCCTATGGGAGAATTTACACCGGAATTTCTAAACTGCATGTTGGATTGTTGGAAGTTTGAATCTCTGCTAGAATATTTTGCATAAGTAGTATGATCTGGACTATAAGAAGAGCCTTGGGTACTTGAACCCAAGACTGCTATATGCAAAAGGACCCTTCGGCTGCAATAGGCTAAGAACTTCAATAGCTGTTGCTATATGTTAGCAAAGATAACTCAGATGCTTATTGTCAATTATTTGTTTATTTTCTGTGCGCCACTCACTAACGGGCTGCTGGTGCTCCTAGACTAGAAATACAGTCAGCATGTCCTGGGACAGCATCCTGCACAGTATGCTGCAGTCCGACTGCATCAATCGGGCGGCTCTGGCTGGCCGCGACGGCCTAATCTGGTCGGCGACGCCCGACTTTCAGCCGACGCAGCAGGAGATTCTCAATTTAGTGAATTACTGCGAAGGTGAATCGGCCTCGCCGGCCTCCTTCACTCTGGCTGGCAGGCGGTACCTGACGCTGCGCCGTCTGGAAGGCTGCATTGATGGTGAGTGAGTGAGCCGGGTGTGGAAAAGCACAAATGCAACTGATCATGATTTATGAATTCCAGCTTCTTGAGAAGTGCAACAGAGACAGAGGACAGAGTAGCTTATTGGTTAAGGCGGCTGGTTTACGCTATTAAGCGCCTGGGTTCGATTCCCTGACGTTGCTTTCTCCAGCACCCGCAGGCCCTGCAAAGTCAAACTATAAGATAAAAAGTGCAATTCGCAATTGGTTGAGAGTAGTCAAGTATTCAAATGTTTTATGAGTTTCCCTCCTCTCTCCTTGACGATGGTACCAATCGCCTATATATGCTTCTTAATTAAATAAGTCGAAGGTTCGGTAGGTGTCTCTCGATCTCTAACCCTCAACAGAGATGTTTATTTATTTCTACGAGCGCAGTTCGTGATTGTTGCAATTTCTGATAGGATATTGATCACGCAAATGTATTAAACAATTCAGTGGAAATGAGAGCCACAGGCTACTTATCGATACTGTTGCATACTTTACGTGTGTCCAGATTTATCTCTTTGTTAGATCGGGATATTAGAGTCAGCTATTGGAGCAGTTAAGGAGGCGGAGAGCCGAGGGGGCGGCTTCATTCTCACCGAACGCTAGTGTATATATGATTTCTATAACTCATTTCATTGGTGTTCGCTTCAATAGGATCTTTACTGCCGCACAAGGATGTGCTGTACTCTCCTGATAGAAAAACCTGAAGTTCGCGTTAGACTAAAAAATAACATTGGGTATAACCTGCTTAAATTAAGATTACTTCAGTATCAAGCAATTCTAATATCTATACATATCGGTAGTCAACAGATTCCTTGTCAAATTCCAACTGCGCATACCCAGGCAAGTTTAGCCAGGACGTGGCCTCCGTTGCCCTGACGCTCAACTGTGTTGTTGTGGGAGCTTATGTTGCCCCAGCTGAAACTCCCCTGACTGCGCCGCCGGCCCAGCACAAGCAGTCGAACAGTCTTCAGCAATGCCAACAGCAGCCCAATCGGAGTGAAAAAGTGCACCAGACTGTTATGAATGTCAGGCTCTACCTGCGAGAGAATGGCTTCTGAAAGAGAATTGCGGAGGCGAGAGAGGATAAAACAAGAGATAAGAGCTGAGAAGAGAATTCTCCTAATCTACTTACCTGATTTCGGCTGTTGTCAGTGCAATCTACCACTTTTATTGCTGCTAATTGCGTCATTTGGCGTGTCGCAAAGTATTTCGCACCTGGTTCCGTCAATGGCATTCGTTGTTCAGTATTTTTGTGCTGATTTTTTAATTGTATTTGTTATTTCGCTTTGCTGTTGTAATATCGAAATATTTGCTCTACACAATCAGTAATCAATTTTACACAAACTTGCAACATTACTATATAGCGCTTTTTGCTTGCGGTTTGTGTTCCAAAGTTACAAGGACCAGGATTGGTCTGACCAGGATTGGTCTGACCAGGATTGGTCTGACCAGGATTGGTCTGACCAGGATTGGTCTGACCAGGATTGGTCTGACCAGGATTGGTCTGACCAGGATTGGTCTGACCAGGATTGGTCTGACCAGGATTGGTCTGACCAGGATTGGTCTGACCAGGATTGGTCTGACCAGGATTGGTCTGACCAGGATTGGTCTGACCAGGATTGGTCTGACCAGGATTGGTCTGACCAGGATTGGTCTGACCAGGTTTATTAGTTGGCTTGTCGTGCACTTTGAATACAGCAGAATCGGCAATTCGGAGCCTAGTGAAAGCATAATTAGGGCTGTGTGAATGCTGTCTTTGTCTTAGCAATCGGGGGCTGTGTTAGTAAAATCAGGGGCTGTGTGAATGCTGTGTATTTAAAATCAGGGGCTATGTGAATGCTGTTATTAAAACTAGGGGCTGTGTGAATGCTGTCTTAGCAATTGGGGGCTGTGTGAATGCTGTCTTAGCAATTGGGGGCTGTGTGAATGCTGTCTTAGCAATTGGGGGCTGTGTGAATGCTGTCTTAGCAATTGGGGGCTGTGTGAATGCTGTCTTAGCAATTGGGGGCTGTGTGAATGCTGTCTTAGCAATTGGGGGCTGTGTGAATGCTGTCTTAGCAATTGGGGGCTGTGTGAATGCTGTCTTAGCAATTGGGGGCTGTGTGAATGCTGTCTTAGCAATTGGGGGCTGTGTGAATGCTGTGTATTTAAAATCAGGGGGCTAAGTGAATGCTGTGTGAGTAAGATTAGAGGCTGTGAATGTTGTGTAAGTAAAATCAGGGACTTTGTGAATGCTGTTATTAAAACTAGGGGCTGTGTGAATGCTGTCTTAGCAATTGGGGGCTGTGTGAATGCTGTCTTAGCAATTGGGGGCTGTGTGAATGCTGTCTTAGCAATTGGGGGCTGTGTGAATGCTGTCTTAGCAATTGGGGGCTGTGTGAATGCTGTGTATTTAAAATCAGGGGGCTAAGTGAATGCTGTGTGAGTAAGATCAAGGGATGTGTGAATGCTGTCTTAGCAATTGGGGGCTGTGTGAATGCTGTCTTAGCAATCGGGGGCTGTGTGAATGCTGTCTTAGCAATCAGGGGGCTGTGTGAATGCTGTATATATAAAATCAGGACTGTGTTATTAAAACCAGGGGCTGTATGAATGCTGTCTCAGTAATCGGGGGCTGTGTGAATGCTGTGTATTTAAAATCAGGGGGCTAAGTGAATGCTGTGTGAGTAAGATCAGAGGCTGTGTGATCAGCTTTGCACAAGGTGTCACATGTAATTTTCTCCTTTCTGGCGCGCATTTTGCGTGCTGCGAGTGCAGCTGTTTACCAGTTTATTTAAAACTGAAAATCATATTGGAATCTCAATGTTTCAATACTAGTGCTTTGTTGTCCCAGTGATTAATTCTATTGCTGGCTGCATGATTTTTGAAGCAAAAGTTGTCCCACTGTATCTGCTGTACACAGGCTAGCTATGTACTGTATGTAGTGTATACAGCTGCTGTTCTAACTGCATAATAACACTGCTTATTGCGAGCAGAAAGTATTTAACTGTCTGTTTTAGTCAAATGAAAATATACAAACTGGTGCAATGCATACCGCTTTTCAATATATGCTAATTACACACCTGTGCCTGTATAAAATCTTACTTTCTAACTAGTAATTAGGCATTTAGGCCTGTCTCTGGCTGGCTCCCCCCCCCAACCTGCGCTGGTTAAGTTTCACCTTGCACTTGCACTCGCTCCCTCATTGGTGCAGCTCTAAGCTAGTAGTCTTGATCTATTTGGCTAATGGCTATCCGATATACCGACTGACGTCTCCTTGTCTTGCATTTGGGCCAGCCCGTTTGAGCATTTGTTCGGGCTCAGTCAGTCGGTCACTCATTTTTAGAATCTGCGAAGCTGCAGTATAGAGAGCCGTGCGGTCCAGCGCACCGTGACTAGGTCTCTGTCTCACCTGTCTCTAACCTCCCCAGCCCACCGCCCTGTGTGACTGTTAAGAGTTTATGTCATCTGCATGCTGCTCTTATAGTCACCGCCGGCGCGGTAAATGTCTCTCCAGGTGTGCGCACAGTGCAGTGCCCTAGGAACCCTCACCCCTCCCTCCCTCCTGAAGCCCACGGGGGCTTATCTCTCTCTTATGCTGCCTTTTTATGTGTAGCAGAGCTCCTTTTATTATTTTATATTACACATATATCTAATAGCACTCAGCTTTTTGCTTGTATTTTTACAGCCAATTTCACCGGATTCCGGCAGCCGTTGAGCTCAGTTACTCGTTTAGCAACTCACACCCGAATACACACGCAAGCATGTCCTGGCAGTCCTGGGTTGATAACATGTTGGCCTATCCCGGCGTCAACATTGCCGCCATCTACGGCGTGGACGGCAGCGTGTGGGCCAAGTCGCCCTCCTGCAATCCCAACCCGGCGGAGGTCACCGCGCTGATCGCCGGCCTCGGCAAGAGCAGCGCTGGCGAATTCACCGGCTTCAACTTTCAGGGCCTCCGCTTCATGACCATCCGGCTGATTGACGGCGAGATCGACGGGCGCAGCGGGCAGAGCAGCCTGAGCGCCATGAAGTCCAGCCAGTGCATGGTGATTGGCGGCTACATCGACCCGGCGGACGGCTCCGCCCCGGAGACCGCCGGTAGCCAGAAGGTCAACTTCGCCGTGGCCAAAGTCAAGGAGGCGCTGGCCAATGCCGGCTATTGATGAATTCAGTTTTTTAATATATTATAATCTAATTTGAACGCCATGATTGACAAGTTCTTACCATCATATCGAGTGTTTTATTGAATTTTTAGGTTTGAAATTGGAACTCTGTCGCTTACATACAAACTATATATATTTCTATATATAAATATCTTTACATCTATTTATTTTTATTGTTTTTATTGTTCTTCGGTTAAGCCAGAAACTAAACAGCAAACCAACTGGGAGTTGCCTGTTGCCTGCTTTTTTATTCATCAACCAATCTAATAATACTGCTATTATTTATGTCCCCCTCCTATCTGCATGCTTTTCCTTAGCGCTGAACTTTGAATTCTAATCAGTGATTAATAAACAATAATTGTAAGCAAACTGACCAAACATGCCAGGAACTAACTGTGTCTGTTTTATTAGAACATAATGATTAACTGCATGAGATAGCGATAATAAGCGGTGCCCAGAACCGGTGCCTGAATAACTTCATTCAGTTCTGTCCTCCGACTTACTAACGTTAGTAGCATAGCTGCTCATTGCTGCTAAAAATGAACTTTTAAGTACAAAATAGTTGTATTAAAATTCAATTATCCCGCTACCAAGCAATAGGTTCGCGAAAATGTTCCAGTTAGTTAGTTATTTTTTCCAAGTAGCCGCTCATTATGACAACAAACTCGATTGTGAATTTTTAATCTACTTCGTTTTTATCCACGTTTTTAATTGCCTGCAAACGGCTTATAAAAGATAAATTATTGTCATATGCTTTCAATACTACTGTTTAGTATGCCACCATTGTTATTAGTTATTGGTTTTATTTATTGTTTTGCTGTTATTTCTGGTTGCGATGGCTCAACCGTGGTACAGTTTGTGCAGAAATATTTCTGGTAATGCCTGCAGCGATTAGTGCTGATGCGTGTGGAATTTTCTGTTTCCAAATTCTTTCCAAAATCATTATCGGTTATTCTCTACAATATAATCATCATGTGACAAGTTTCCTATATGAAATTTTATTTTAGCTAATAATTGGCTTTTTGTTCCAGCTATCCGACCCATGCTTGTATGTTTCCAGTAATCCGTCTGAAACTGATGAGTATGCTATGCACACTACTGTTATTGCTAAATATATTAGTTATGAAAGTGCTCCAGTTAAAATAGTTTCTACTCTGGTAGCAATAAACAGGTTCACCAACATCAATCAAGCCGCTTTTTTATAGAAATTGTGTCGCTTGCGAAATCATTGTCACACGGTTTTGCTCATTTTTATCAGCACTGCTTTTCCTTAAACCCGTCAGAAATCACTCTATAGGCACTTCCTGACCCGCTCTTCCAAACATTTAGAATCTCTGAGAATCGCTCTCCAAATGATTTAAAAATCGCCCTCCAAATCCTTGAAGAATCGACATTTAGTGTCAAATCCTTGGAGAATTGCCATTTAGTGTCAAATCCTTGGAGAATTGCCATTTAGTGTCAAATCCTTGGAGAATTGCCATTTAGGATCAAATCCTTGGAGAATCGCCATTTAGTGTCAAATCCTTGAAGAATCGCCATTTAGTGTCAAATCCTTGAAGAATTGCCATTTAGTGTCAAATCCTTGAAGAATCGCCATTTAGTGTCAAATCCTTGGAGAATCGCCATTTAGTGTCAAATCCTTGAAGAATCGTCGTCCAAATCACTGGACAATCGCCCTCCAAATCACTGGATAGTCGCCCTACAATTCCTTGGAACGTCGCAAATCTTAATGTAGTGCTTTTGATGATAAATTGTATTATAGAATTTCTTTGGCACTACTGAACAGTTTATTTAAGTAGAGTAGCTGGAACAACGCAGTTATTTTTATATAAAGCACTTCATTCTTACTCGATCGTGCATCATCAGACGAGTTGTTTACGATCAACTCCGCCTCGGCTCTTAGCTGTCAGTACACTGTCTACGTGGGCGTTGTGGCAGCGTAAATATTGATGGAATTTTACATGGGGTGGATGACATGCGTCATAGCCTTAATGACCATTTTAGGGGATATACGTAAATATGATATGGCATTATAATTTACTTGTCGGTCTTTTATTAAGAGTCTTGGATTAACCCTTGAGCACAATGTATGCAATTTTCATAATCGTTTACCTTATTTGCATATGATCCTGCAAGCTGCAATGCATATTGCACTGCATTCATACGGTTTTCAGTGCTAACGAGTGCATTATGTTTATTTACAGAGAGTGATAATAATTAACTTGGTTATTTCCGTCAGTCAGACTGCGTGACTGTCTAATTATTTACAGTGTGCAGCAATAACAACAGGCTGTAATCAGAGCGCAGGAAACACCTTAAATAAACTCGATCACTTCTGACAGGCGTGACAGAGGTGCCCGTACAGCATTAATATTTCAATAGTTTTGCAAATCTCTCAGATGCTTATACTGGCTCTGCTGTAACAAAAAACATATAAAGCAGATAATGTTGTCTTGCTTGATAAACATTGATTTGTTTTCAATCTTAAACGAAAAAAAATTCAATGCTAGATTGTGCTTTTTGTTTTTGTTATAAAGGACAATGAAACCCGGTTAGCACAAAGGCAATTGTAATGAAACAGCAACTAAGAAATCTGCGAAACGAAACCTCTCAATCGCTTTTTTGAGAATCACCTGTCTCATGTTCTGTCTGAATCCTGTCTGAGTGTCCCCCTTTGCCAGTCGCAAAGAGGAAAGGACAAGCGCCAGGCAGAATACGCCATGCACAACTTGAAGTCCGGACAATTGCACTCGCCAGACCTCTCAGTCGCAAAATGCCTAATGAGGTGCTTGTAAAGCAACTGGGCAACACGAGTTTGACGTCACGATTGGCTTCAACCTTTTAAGCCCAGCTCCATCTGTGTTGCAACGTACAGCTTCTATTCTACTGTAACTGCACTATTGTGCATCTAGAAAGTCAAAAGGGCACGTGCACTTCTGTAACTGAATAACGTCAATGCTGTAATGAAAAAGCTGAATCTCATATACTTTCTACTACTGCATCAAGGCCAGTTCCCTGTGACGAAAGTTGTGCCACATAAGACGCCCGACATGGAGCTGAAAAAGTACCGCTTTTCAAAGAAGGACATGAAAAGCTTGGGGTATTAATAAACTTTGGTCATTGGGGAACTTTCTGGACTAACCTTTTCCTGACATCCAGTTTCACTGTACTGCCTTACCCTTCTCTGCCTTGTTTTTCTGCTCTTAGTTCTAAAAATAGCATTATTTGGTCACGGGGATTTCCAGTTTATAAAGCAATGTTCAGTGAAGTATATAGCAAAGTAGATCTATCAATCAAGCAATTAATCGATAGCTGAAGAAGACAGGCGATCTTATAAAAAACAGAAGCCAGAATCAGTTTAAATTAAAAATTCATATCAAACAGCTTTTTGAACTGGAAATAAAGAAAATAATTCTCATACAGATTTTCGTGCAAGAATATCGGAAACTAAAATCAGACTATACGGACTATATATACAATGTTCACAAACTGCACTCCTTGACTGCAAAACTGGAAAAAAGATAAACCTGAGTTGACACGTGGCCAGCTTTTGTAATAATACAGTTTGTCTTATTCCGTAAAGCTGACTTTGACTATGACAATGCGCCGTTTTGCAACATTCGATACGCTGCAGATTTTCACGGACAACAGGAATTTTTTGCAGACTGCTTCTACTAATCGTATGTTCAAGAGCAGTAAGTCTTGCTGGCATGGACCCGCCCGTGAAATTCTAAATGTGAAATTTTTATACAACCAATAGCTTGCATAATCTATTCCAGGTGATAACTTCCCGCTGGGCAGCAAGGATGTCCCAATCGAGCCGCTGGACGCCCTGCACCGTGAATACCAGATTGATCGGCAACTGGGCAGCGGCGGCTTCGGCCGTGTCTTCCTGGCGATCCGGCGGTCGGACGGCACTCGGGTGGCCATCAAGTTTATTCTCAAAGCGAAGATGTCTGTGCACTCGTGGTATGAACTGGTGAGTCTCTTCTGTTTGTTTTCAACTTGATTGATTTGATTTTCAATATTTAATAATTCGTTTTGGTTATATTTAATGCCTTTTTCTTTTCCTTCCAAATCTTAGCCGAACGGTCACAGAATTCCGTTGGAGTTTCTGCTGCTGCACAAGTGCCGGCACATCAGCGGCATAGTCAGACCCATCAGTTTCCACGAGGGCCCTACCGAATGGGCCATCGTGATGCCTAAAATCGAAAAAGGCATGGACCTGTTTGACTTCATCTCGCGCAGGCGATTTCTGCCGGAATTCGAGGCCAGGAATTTCATTAAGCAACTCATTGAAACTCTGCTCGCCTGTCACGAGGCCGGCGTCCTGCACAGGGACATCAAGGACGAGAACCTGCTGGTTGACCTCGCTGACAACAGGCTGCAGCTCATCGACTTCGGCTCCGGCGCCATTCTGAAGGAGGAGCAGTACACCGATTTTGATGGTGAGGCTCGCTGCGCAATTTGTTTATCAAATTATCATCATTTATATTGTGATCAAGGGCTACTCAAGTAGAAAGGCAGGAAACTATATACATTTCTTGGAGAAATTGAAGCAAAATTTTCGTGAGAGGCAGGTTTCACCTCGCTCACAATTTTTTGGCGCTGATGATTGATTTTTATCGTCTTACTAGTTGATAATAGATAACAGATGATAGATAATAGATAACAGATGATAGATAATAGATAACAGATGATAGATAATAGATAACAGATGATAGATAATAGATAACAGTTGATAGATAATAGATAACAGATGATAGATAATAGATAACAGATGATAGATAATAGATAACAGTTGATAGATAATAGATCACAGATGATAGATAATAGATAACAGTTGATAGATAATAGATGACAGTTGATAGATAATAGATAACAGATGATAGATAATAGATAACAGATGATAGATAATAGATAACAGATGATAGATAATAGATAACAGATGATAGATAATAGATCACAGATGATAGATAATAGAAAACAGATGATAGATAATAGAAAACAGATGATAGATAATAGATAACAGATGATAGATAATAGATAACAGATGATAGATAATAGAAAACAGATGATAGATAATAGATAACAGATGATATATAATAGAAAACAGATGATAGATAATAGATAACAGATGATATATAATAGATAACAGATGATAGATAATAGATAACAGATGATATATAATAGAAAACAGATGATATATAATAGATAACAGATGATAGATAATAGAAAACAGATGATAGATAATAGATAACAGATGATAGATAATAGATAACAGATGATAGATAATAGAAAACAGATGATAGATAATAGATAACAGATGATAGATAACAGATGATGGATGATAGAAGAAAGAAATGGGTAATGGGTTTATAAGGCTATACGATTTTCGCACAAAAGAAGCCTTTTTTCAACCCCAAAATATGCTCTGATCTATAATTGTGTTATTTTACAACGCAGAGAGGGCGGGCGCAGTTGCAGGTGGGTTGCAGGGGGCAGTAAAGGGCCCAATTTATTCAGATTCATTTGGCCAATTGGTTTATAAAATGATCAGGTGCGAGAAATTGACCAATTTTCTCTTAGCTAACTACCCGCATTGCGAAATAAGCCTCTGAGGCTGCCCATCCGAAATTTTGGTCACATGACTGCCAGGCAGGCAGTTCTTTCGCACCTACCCTGCTTTCTCCTGAATACTAGGGTCATGACCTGAACTGGACAATCCTATCATCTGCTGGGCGCTTGGGACGATTGTGAGATCCGGTGCTGGGGTCAAGGAGGTCAGCATGTACACACCCTGTGCCTTGGGGGGGGGTGGCACTCTAGTTGTGAATTGACAGATGAACCACATGATGCGCCTCCTGCTTGCCTCTTCCATTGCTGCCTTTTAACTGGCAACTCACTCGCCTCACTTTGCTCGCAGGCACCCGCGTGTACAGCCCGCCTGAGTGGATCCGTTGGCGACGCTACCACGGCAAGCCGGCCGAGGTCTGGGCGCTGGGCATCCTGCTATTCGACATGGTCTGCGGCGACATCCCGTTCGAACGCGACGACCAGATCTGTCACAGCGGGCCGCGGTTCAAGCGCCGTCTGAGTCGGCAGTGCCGCCAGCTGATCCTGGCCTGCCTGCAGACAGAGCCCAGCAAGCGGCCCAGCCTCCGGGAGATGCTGCGCCATCCCTGGATCGCGGATCCCAGCATCAGTGCCAATGCGGCCACCTCCTGTGCCAGCAGCTCCAGCGGCTTCGGTGGCGGCCCGACAGACTCGGACAGCCGCGACGAGTCGCTGCCGCGCCGCTCTGCTGCCCAGAAGCGCCCGGCGGCGGCCGACCAGCCGTCCAGGGCCGCCAAGGACTCACCGTCGCCGCCGCTGGTGCGGTTCACCATCTCCGGTGGCAGCGGCAGCGGCGAGTCCTTGGACTCCAACCTGCTGCTACACGAGGCCGAAACTGCCGCCGCCATCTGCGGCCAGGCCATCAGCTCGTCCGATTCGGGCTACGCCGCATCGCAGTGAATCGCGCGTTAAAACAAATGCAAGGGGGTCATTTAAGGTCAGCTAGTTGTCGAGTATTTCGGCTAAAACTCTGGCCCGGCATCAACTTGTAAAAAATGATCATTTTTGTCAGCGTTTCTACGAATTTCATCAGTAATCATTAGTGACCCAATAACTTGATGAAGGTCCTTTGAGGCCGGGCCAGATTGAGGCCAGAACCCCCACACTGAACCAAAAGCAGTTAACAAAGTTGCAGATTATTTGCATAATTATTACTTTAGAGCTTGTCAATTGCAGATTTTGATATAGAAATAATCTATATTCCATTTTTTGCAGCTTTTGTCAATCCATAATTCGATTTTCATTTTTATCATTTGCATTGGAGCTTTTTCCCGCAGACAGCCAATCTTCATTCCAGTCTTTGTTGCTCACTCCATCAATCAAACTTTACGCATCAATTATGGATTTGATTAACTTGAAACTCCTCCCGAGCAGCTCACCTGTTTTTGACCAGTCTGCAGATGGCAGAGTTCAGCAATTATTTTGTACATAATCCTCTGCGTTTTTGTATTCGAAGAGTTTTAACGATATAACTGCCCGCATCGCACCTGTGCCCCTTAATCACCTCATTTACTGGCTGTTGTTGTAATTGCTTTTAACCAGAGTTAATCCTCACTGCATGCAACCAGTCTTTGTGACCGCTCCTGCGCTTTCCTGGGCAAACGCCCGCGTGGTCTTTGTTCTCAAGCTGAGCCGTTTTTCGTTTTCCTTGCTCCAAGCAGATCCTTGCTGGCGGTTTAAGACAGAAGAAAACTTTCCTGTCTTTCCTCTGCTCCGCAACAAGCAGATGGGCTTCGTAAGTCTTCTGTATTTTAGCCAGCCGGTTGTTGCCGGCTATTCTGCATCTGCGTTCCCAGCTTAGCTGGTTCTCGTGCGTTTTCAAGCTTTGCAAATTCTGCTTTAACTGTGTTTTGTCTCCCTATCCCGGTTCTGCCTGCAGGTGTACCGCAGGTGTTCTGATTGCACAGCAACAACCGTGTTTGGCCCCTTTGGCCGGCTCAGAGCGCGCCATCTTGTCAAGAAAGCGTTTTAATTTTTTACAGTAATCTTTCATTCTTTCATTCAATTTCAATGCAACTCTAATTTTGTAATAACTTGAGAACTTCATTACATTTGAAAAATATACATTGGCCAATCGTGTACCTGAGTTCGTCTTGGTCTCAGTCCTGCGATCGTTGTTGAAAATTCAACATTCATTTTTGTGGTATTATTAATAGTTCGTTGCTTATATTCATTTCTTCTTCTAGCGCCACCTCTGATGTTAGAGATGCGCCATCTCGGTTGTTAAAAGCGCCATTTCTGGGGTGCTGGAGGCGCCACCTCTCGGGTGCTGGAGGCGCCATCTCTAGGGTTGCTGGAGGCGCCACCTCTGGGGTGCTGGAGGCGCCACCTCTGGGGTGCTGGAGGCGCCATCTCTAGGGTTGCTGGAGGCGCCACCTCTGGGGTGCTGGAGGCGCCACCTCTGGGGTGCTGGAGGCGCCATCTCTAGGGTTGCTGGAGGCGCCACCTCTGGGGTGCTGGAGGCGCCACCTCTGGGGTGCTGGAGACGCCATCTCTAGGGTTCTGTAGGAGTCATCTCAGATTTCTGACGCCTACAAAAATGGACTCAAGTGCAGAGCTCTTAACTTAGCGAACATGTAGCTGGCTGGGCATTTCCTGGAATCGCCACCGAAAGCAGAACGCTGCTATGGAAATTCCAGTTCAAGCGAATAAACAAAATTAAACTGTGTTGCCACCCTGGACAGTTTTGGAACAGGAAATTCCACGCGCATAAGAGGGCCGCACTGTGCATGACGTTGGATCGGATTTACGCACTGGATCAGCTGATCGGAGTTGCACCTCGTCAACCCTTTGCGACCTCCGCTCTGACCCTCGGCGGCAAGTACCATACAATTCTTATCAATTCCAAAAGTTTTTACCCCCACTGCTATGAAGTCAGCGGCACAATTGAAGATCTGTGCAACTATAGTGAATTCAGATTAGTTTGAATCGATGGACGCCTTAAGATTCTAGGAATGCATACAGGACGTCCATCGCCTGACCTTAAATGCATATCGAATTCATCTGAATGTTCCGAACTCACTCACACTGGGGGTCACTATGCATTATAGAAGTTCCTGCTCTGCAAGCCCTAAAGTGTGCATTTGCTGCATTGTTAATTTGCCACTGCCCGAGCCAGACTGTCTGACCTCGAGGCGGTGAGAAGCGAAGCATGTATCAGATTGTCATCAAAGACTGCAGTTCTTTGCCTGCGAAAGTCTGCTGTAAATCATGCATCGTAAACAAAGCACAGAACCCGCCCATCGCACTGAAGTGAAGCACGGACAGATCAAATAAAGTGTCTTGAGGCGAATTTGTATCGATTACGAGGCAGCAGTGGCAGACAAGGGTCAAATTTCTGTGAGTTTGACTTTCAGAAATGATAGATAGATAGATAGATAGATAGATAGATAGATAGATAGATAGATAGATAGATAGATAGATAGATAGATAGATAGATAGATAGATAGATAGATAGATAGATAGATAGATAGATAGATAGATAGATAGATAGATAGATAGATAGATAGATAGATAGATAGATAGATAGATAGATAGATAGATAGATATATAGATAGATAGATAGATAGATAGATAGATAGATATATAGATAGATAGATAGATAGATAGATAGATAGATAGATAGATAGATAGATAGATAGATAGATAGATAGATAGATAGATAGATAGATAGATAGATAGATAGATAGATAGATAGATAGATAGATAGATAGATAGATAGATAGATAGATAGATAGATAGATAGATAGATAGATAGATAGATAGATAGATAGATAGATAGATAGATAGATAGATAGATAGATAGATAGATAGATAGATAGATAGATAGATAGATAGATAGATCACAGGAAAGAGGAGCTTGAAGAGGCAGCTGTCACAGTCACATTCACAAAGGCTATTCTTTGTTAGAAAGTGATTTTCATAATTTTGGAATTTAGTAGAAAGATTGAGCGCGTGATGAAGTTTAGATGCCTTGGATTTTTGCTTCTTTTCCTGATCTGCTTTCCGCATCATGTGAGGCTTAGCGCAACTCTGACAAAAAACCTTTGATTCCTGCTGTAGAGAACGACTTGCACCGAAAGTGGGCTCTGCTGCTTTTATTATGAAAGAGCTCCACCCAGTTATTGTTGCAGTTTGAGTACAGCTGTATGAATTTTATTGGATGCGTGTGCCTGTGATACTATGATTAATTTCCTGTGTTGACTGCAGCAGCTCTTTGTGCTCATGACTGATCATAACAACTATCATGGTTTTTTGCAATCAAATGAATTTTCCTTCCAGAACGGTGGCCTCTGTTAACGGTGGCAACGCGGTTTGACAACGCTTCATACTTTGAGGCCTCAAAGACTCTAAAAACATGTAAAGCTGGGGATGTTAGTTCTAAGCATGAGCAGTGAGATCTAAGCATGAGCAGTGAGTACTAAGCATGAGCAGTGAGATCTAAGCATGAGCAGTGGGATCTAAGCATGAGCAGTGGGATCTAAGCATGAGCAGTGGGATCTAAGCATGAGCAGTGAGATCTAAGCATGAGCAGTGAGTTCTAAGCATGAGCAGTGAGTTCTAAGCATGAGCAGTGGGATCTAAGCATGAGCAGTGAGATCTAAGCATGAGCAGTGAGATATAAGCATGAGCAGTGGGATCTAAGCATGAGCAGTGAGATCTAAGCATGAGCAGTGAGATCTAAGCATGAGCAGTGAGATCTAAGCATGAGCAGTGAGATCTAAGCATGAGCAGTGAGATCTAAGCATGAGCAGTGAGTTCTAAGCATGAGCAGTGAGATCTAAGCATGAGCAGTGAGATCTAAGCATGAGCAGTGAGTTCAAGATTTTTCTATACCATTTATCGGTGTTTTTTGCTAATACTGAGTAACCAATTTGTGCTGGTAGAGCATTTCTGTCTTTAGAAGTCAACAGCAATCCAGCAACAAAAGCAGCAGTCTGTTGATAAGCGCCCATGACCAAGGATCGTCAACAGCTGTACTCACTAACCCCTGTACCCATTTGATTCATTATCCACCCGAACAAATAGCCTCAAGCTTAAGCGCTGCAACTCATGAAAAAGTTTTTAACCTCTAATCAAAGTGGGAAAAACAAAAAAATAAACAGGCCCTTGAAAACAACTAGTTGAATAGCCTTGTAATTCACATATGCTTGTTTTTTTATTGTAAGATTCACATTTCAGCTCAGCTGCATGGGCAATAGCAGAGGGGAGAGTGCTATCTCAGCCAGTATCTCTGTCTGCAAATTTGCTTTTGCTTGTTTATTGCTTGACCAAACTGTTTTGTTAGCTTCTGCACCCTGGGCGTGACGGAGATGGCGGAGATGGGGCGTAGCCCTAAACGGAGCCAATATTTTGCCAATTAGTGGGCGTCGATAATCTTTGTGGGCGCCCTTTATTTCTGTGTTTCTTAGGCCTATGGATGCCATGGTCTTAAGAAGTGGCAAAAGGTTGAGCTGCAGTCATTAGTCGAGCTGCCTCAACACTAGCAGGATGGGACAAAGGCGAGCATGCTGAACGCTGCTGATCTGATGCCCTCGATGACAGCTGTTGAGTGTTGAGCTGGAAGGAACGAGGATGACTCAGGAACACACAGGATGCTGTGCGTGACGAAATATTAAGCGAATGTAGCCATTTTCGTGGCGCATTTCTACATCTAATCGAGGCACGGCAGTTTAGCAGTAGTAACGTCTATAATAACATCAGTCCCTTTTATTTCGTGAGAAGATTGTTGAGACAGTTGGACTTCTAGGGCTGGTCCGTGGAGAAGGAGGAGACAGGTGCTCAGTGAAAGAGCCGACACTGTGATTAATAGTGCCTGATTCGGTCTAAATCAATGTCAAACGACATAATCTGAAAAAGTAAGCAGGCTTACAATAGCCATATAAATTTCAGTTTCGTTACTCAACTGCTCACTTTACTGTCCCAGTGTTGTAGCAGAAACTTTGACCGAAAAAAAGCGACACCCCATGGCGACAGGCAGTTTTTATTGCCGGCAACAGATGTCATCCGACTCTTTGATTATGAATTTTACTGCCCCGCATTTTGAGCTTAATTGCTAACGCCGAAACAACGCTTTTAAGCTGTTTCAGTTTCGCAAGCTGCCTATAGAGGACAGCTGTCGGTAGGAATAGGGTATTTCAGTCCAGACATTCCCGAATCTGCCCTGAATTTTCCGACGCAGTTCCGGCTCGCGGCTGACAGCTAAGAAGCACAGCAACATGCCAGGAGTGTGCACACAGATTCTCACAGGTAGGGGCCTATGCATACTGCTTCCAACTTGTATTGTAATTATGGCAAAAACTTTTTAAATATTGAAAATTGAAAGCATTTTGTTTTACTGCCTTTCGATTGTCAAATTTTACTAAATAATTCCCAATGCAGTTTCTTGATCGTTTCAGTTTTGTGCACTTTTGCCGGATTAGTGGCACTGGATTTGGGAGGTAAGTTGATTTCTTGTGAATTTCGTCTACCTTGCTTCTAAACACGGATGTCAACTTATAGACACGTTTGTCCTCTTCTAGACACGGTTGTCCACTTAAAGACACGATTGTCAACTTATAGACACGGTTTTTCACTTATAGACACGATTGTCCTCTTCTAGACACGGTTGTCCACTTTTAGGCACGGTTGTTCACTTCTAGACACAGTTGTCCACTTCTAGACACAGTTGTCCACTTCTAGACACGGTTGTCCACTTCTAGACACAGTTGTCCACTTCTAGACACGGTTGTCCACTTCTAGACATAGTTGTTCACTTCTAGACACGGTTATCCACTTCTAGACACGGTTATCCACTTCTAGACACGGTTGCCCACTTCTAGACACGGTTGTCCTCTTCTAGACACGTTTGTCCACTTCTAGACACGGTTGTCCACTTTTAGACACGGTTGCCTACTTCTGGACACGGTTGTCCTCTTCTAGACACGGTTGTCCACTTCTAGACACGGTTGTCCACTTCTAGACACGGTTGTCCACTTCTAGACACAGTTTTCCACTTCTAGACACGGTTGTCAACTTTTAGACACAATTGTCCACTTTTGGACACTGTTGTCCACTTCTAGACACGGTTGTTCACTTATAGACACGGTTGTCCACTTATAGACACGGTTGTCAACTTCTAGACACGGTTGTCCACTTATAGACACGGTTGTCAACTTCTAGACACGGTTGTCCACTTATAGACACGGTTGTCAACTTATAGACACGGTTGTCAACTTCTAGACACGGTTGTCCACTTTTCGACACGGTTGTCCACTTCTAGACACGGTTGTCAACTTTTAGACACGGTTTTCCACTTCTAGACACAGTTGTCTACTTCTAGACACGTTTGTCCACTTCTAGACACGGTTGTCCACTTCTAGACACGGTTGTCCACTTTTAGACACGGTTGTCCACTTCTAGACACGGTTGTCCACTTCTAGACACGGTTGTCCACTTCTAGACACGGTTGTCCACTTCTAGACACGGTTGTCCACTTTTAGACACGGTTGTCCACTTCTAGACACGGTTGTCCACTTTTTGACACGGTTGTCCACTTCTAGACACGGTTGTCCACTTCTAGACACGGTTGTCCACTTATGGACACGGTTGTCTACTTTTAGACACGGTTGTCCACTTTTAGACACGGTTGTTCACTTATAGACACGGTAGTCCACTTCTAGACACGGTTGTCCACTTCTAGACACGGTTGTCAACTTTTAGACACGGTTGTCCACTTTTGGGCACGGTTGTCCACTTCTAGACACGGTTGTTCACTTATAGACACGGTTGTCCACTTATAGACACGGTTGTCAACTTCTAGACACGGTTGTCCACTTATAGACACGGTTGTCAACTTCTAGACACAGTTGTCCACTTATAGACACGGTTGTCCACTTTTGGACACGGTTGTCCACTTCTAGACACGGTTGTTCACTTATAGACACGGTTGTCCACTTATAGACACGGTTGTCAACTTCTAGACACGGTTGTCCACTTATAGACACGGTTGTCAACTTCTAGACACAGTTGTCCACTTATAGACACGGTTGTCCACTTTTGGACACGGTTGTCCACTTCTAGACACGGTTGTCCACTTATAGACACGGTTGTCAACTTCTAGACACAGTTGTCCACTTATAGACACGGTTGTCCACTTTTGGACACGGTTGTCCACTTCTAGACACGGTTGTCCACTTATAGACACGGTTGTCAACTTCTAGACACGGTTGTCCACTTATAGACACGGTTGTCAACTTCTAGACACAGTTGTCCACTTATAGACACGGTTGTCCACTTCTAGACACGGTTGTCCACTTATAGACACGGTTGTCAACTTCTAGACACGGTTGTCCACTTATAGACACGGTTGTCAACTTCTAGACACAGTTGTCCACTTCTAGACACGGTTGTCCACTTTTGGACACGGTTGTCCACTTCTAGACACGGTTGTCAACTTTTAGACACGGTTTTCCACTTCTAGACACGGTTGTTCACTTCTAGACACAGTTGTCCACTTCCAGCCTTCCCAATTTAAGACAGGAAATTTAAACTACATTTTCAGCCTCCAACGCGGGAAACAGGTCCATCAGCAATGGCAAAAGCACCAATACAACGCTTAACATTGACAGCTACTGGTCGAAAACATGCACAACGTTCGACGCAACACCTTGGGGCTGGCCGTGCTTGCTGGCCATACCTTCAAGAAGCAACAGTAGTAGTCCGACTTCTGAAAACGGTGCGATACTTCGATGCAGATTGACTCAATGGCGAAATGCATGCCATGGAGTTCGAGAGAGGTTTTCTCGATTCACTGTTTAGAGATTCATAGATTCAGACGTCCTTGGCGAAATTTTGTAACTCTGATGCCTATTCTGTTCCAGGCAATAACTTCCCGCTAGGCAGCAAGGATGTCCCAATCGAGCCGCTGGACGCCCTGCACCGTGAATACCAGATTGATCGGCAACTGGGCAGCGGCGGCTTCGGCCGGGTCTTCCTGGCGATCAGGCGGTCGGACGGCACTCGGGTGGCCATCAAGTTTATTTCGAAGGAGAATCTGTCCGAGGACGCCTGGCACGAGTTGGTGGGTCAACAAACGCAGTTGCACCAATTTTTATGGAGAACTATTTAGCAAAATGTCGCAACTGACTTAGTCAAAAGTTGACACTTTCATTGGATGGCAAAAATACAGGGGTTGCAGCCTAGTGGTCAGAGCGAAGGCTGGGGGTTCGATTCCCGATCCCACTCGGAACAATTTGTGTCCTTGAGCAAGACACTTAACTCTGCATTGCTTCAGTTCACCCAGCTGCAAAATGGGTGCCAGCATTCGCTGAACACTGACAGAACAGCCGTACGTAGACTTCTGATGCGCCGCAGAATAGCTGCGGCTGAGCTGTCGGTTGCACAACTGGCCCAATTTGGGCAGATTTTAATCAATTATTACTATTATTGAATTGAACCATTCCATTTACCGTAAAGTCGATGTTTTGTAATTTGACGAAATTGGCTCTTACGTCCTATGAAGACTTTTTGTCAGTAGAAAAATCAAGTTGGCATATCAAATATTTTGTTTAAAACTTCCAGCCAAACGGTCGCCGAATTCCGCTAGAGTTTCTGCTGCTGCACAAATGCCGATACATCAGCGGCGTTTTGCAGCCCATCAGCTTCCACGAAGGCCTCACTAGGTGGGCCATCGTGATGCCGAAACTGGAAAAGGGCGTGGAACTGTTTAAATTGGTTTCGCACAGGGGATTTCTGTTGGAGTTCGAGGCCCGGAGCTTCATGAAACAGCTGATTGAGACGCTACTCGCCTGTCACAAGGTTGGCGTCCTGCACAGGGACGTCAAAGAAGAGAATTTGCTGATCGATTTCCGGAATAAAAGTTTGAAGCTCATTGACTTCGGCTCCGGCGCCATTCTGAAGGAGGGGCCGTACACCGACTTCGATGGTGAGCATTAGCGGGTTGGAATATTACACTTTACCCTAACTTGAATTGGTAATTCCTCAGTAACAACTAACGCTATACGCTACATTTGTCTTAGAAATGAACAGGAGGCCCCCAGTACAGGAACGCATACTTGTTGTATATCTAGAGCATTTAGCTTCGTGTATGCTCTCAAGAACTAGGATTTTTCAAACCGAAAATGTCTATGTGGTTTTCACCATCATGACCCACCTGTATGGTCGAACTCCGCCAACAACCCGCGCAGGCACCCGGGTGTACAGCCCGCCAGAGTGGATCCGTTGGCAACGCTACCGCGGCAAGCCGGCCGAGGTCTGGTCGCTGGGCATCCTGCTATTCAGCATGGTCTGCGGTGACGTGCCGTTCAAGCGGGAAAGCCAGATCGGCGTCACAGGTCCGCGGTTCGATCGCCTGTTGAGCCGGCAGTGCCGCCAGCTGATTCTGGCCTGCCTGCAAATAGAGCCCAACAGGCGGCCCAGCCTTAAGGAGATGCTGCGCCATCCTTGGATCGCCGATCCCAGCATCAGTGCAAACGCACCGTCCGCCCTGCCTGACAGGGAGGAGGACGACTATGACAGCGATGGGTGATCTGATTAGTCATCTCGCGGGCGTCAGAGAATCGCGGTTGAGCGACTTGCAATTGACTATATACTCCATTATTTAGGGCTCATTCACACCGCAATCAGATGAGCTATCGAACTGTAAAAGGACGTAGCTGCTGGATTTTTATTGTCCGAAGGTTCTTTTCATGGGGTGTGGCATTTCGTTTGAGTAGCAGGGCAAAGGGGCACCAGACCGTGGGCGCCAGCCTGAGGGCACCGCCTGCAGGGGGTGTCACAAAGTTGTGTGATCATGCAAGTTTTTGTCTCCTTTGATTACGGCTTGAACGAGCCACATTTTCTTTTCACGTAAAAATTTCTACAAACAAAACTGCATGGGTTTTGTCTAAACTGGGATGCATTTACATGTACATGATATAGCCAATATCATGTACTCTCTACTGACTTTGCAATATTTGCAACTTGATTTTTCTATCTGTCTGCCTCTTCATCCCGCATTAATCATTTAGACCCCCCCTTGAAACTGTTTGTGTACAGTGCTAAAAGCTTTTCGAGTGAATGCGTGTACGACTTTTACAGTACGAGCTACATAGGCATTTTTACGCTCAGTTTTCTGCGAAAGGCTCGAAAAAGCTCTGTTCCGTAAATAATGTAGGCCCTAGCACCAATTACCGAAAGTGAAGATTTGATCTCGATAATTTTAAGTCTCGACGTTTGCGTCATCTCGATGTTCGCGTTCGCGTGTATATCAACTGTTCGGTATTATATTTTCTGAAAATTTATCGAAAGAGAATAAATAAATAAAATAGAATTTTTTACTTAGAATGAAGAAATTAATACTAAATTCAGCAATAAAACAAGGATTTTATTGCATCTGAACGTCCAGGATTGCTAAAAAACAAAAAACCCGTCGGGGCTTTTGCTAAAATACATTTTGTACAATTTTGCCATCAGTTATAATCAGTAATATTGACGTTTTATAACGATTTGTGAAATATCGCGATAATTTAACATACATTTGAAATTTCCAAGAAGTCATACAAAAGCCCCAGCTGCTTGCCCAGCCATTAATCTGCGTGCAAAAATTAAGATCGCGATTGCATATGCTTGATATTATTTTCTTTGTAAATTGGCAAAATAATTTTTATTATATTATAAATATAATAATATAACTTACTTGCCTATTCTATTAATATAACAATTTTGATAAGCCAAGAGAGTTCACTTCACTACTCTATCGCTACCAATGCTGCTGTAATTGATGCCATTGAAGTTTGAAGTTAAAAAATATTGCATGTTGCGGTTATGTTGCTATGACTGAAATTTACACAATTAGGCTTATTATAATAGTTGCACAACTGTTGCATTATCTTTTATTAGTAATATTTAACTACTTGTAGAGCTTGAACTAAAATTATTTTGAAATTCTAACTCAGTGCATTTTCTAAAATGAGCTAGATACCTAAACTTGCAATGTGATAAAAGCTCTTTTTTTAAGTTTAAATTAAAAACCTAGTTTTTCCAATAGATTAATATTTTAAATCTACCAAAAGACTTTGATAAACAAGCCTATAAATTAAAGAACTATATCTATTTGCTTAAACATACCATTATCACTTATTCATTAAGCATACTCAGACATAGCTATTAAATTAATAGGTTTCTAAAATATATCTAAATTCTATAGGATTATTTTAAGCCAAAATAAAATTTTTGCTATTGGAATTAAAAAGAATATATATATATAAAAGCAAAGATATCTCTTGGATTTGTAGACAAATTCTATATTTAAACATTCAAATTTTATAAATGTATATTAAAGCAATAGAACTTAACTATATAATGAATATGGGATGAACTGTAGTTTTTATTTTTATTAATAATAAAATAGTTTCTAAAAATAAAAAATATAAGCCAATGCACAAGAATATAGTGATACATCGAAAACTTGTTTGAGCAAGTCTATCAGGTCCTAATCTTAGGGTGGTCTTGACCAACCTCCTGGAACAATGCTGCCCTCTGGTAGTCAAGCAGGGCCTTAGACTATAGGATTGCCCTCAAAGAACACAAAGCAATTCATGCAAGCCTATGGCAATATCATGGATCCTCATAGACATCAAGAGCCACACCACCAAGGTAGAGAAACTGCTGACATGGAAAGTTCTTTTGCCTGTCTGTCCATTGTCTTTGGCTTAAAATGGTAGCCTCAATGCTATATAGCACACAAAGCAAAATGGTAGTCTACATGTTGGACAATGGGCCAACACTTGCTAGAATAGCTACCAGCTTGTTTCATTGTTACTAGGCTGTGCCTCCTCTTTGGTTGATGTCCACCTATCTGTTGCCATAGCAGGAAGCCATCATCATTGGAAGGAAGAGCAGTCTGCAGCACCCAGTCAAGCACAAGTGAATACGCATCTCTCTGGAGCACCACAGAGGATTTCTTATAGAAGTCCAACAGGCCCTTCCTGTATTGGCACAGCAGCTTTTGTATGGCATTATATATGTAGAGCACTGTTAGGAGAATGGCCCTGACGACTGTGTCAAATGACTCAGAATTAGCAAAAGTCTTAGAATTACCAATAATCTAAATAGTAGTTAATTGGCTATTGAATATCGAATTAGTGTGCAGGTGTCAACAAATAGCTCCCAATGATTCAAATTTCTACACTATCAATATTTTTATACTCATCATCTTTTAATGCTACGGTGAGTTTATCAATCGCCTTCGCTTGATACAATCTGTTTTTTCAGCAGTTGGATGTGGCAAATTTCCACCTTGGCCGGTTCCTTGTTGCTGCTATGGACACTGATGCAGCTTCAGACTGTCAAGCCAGCTTCTGCCACACGGCTAAACATGGAGGGTGGACTCTGCACTGACCAGATGCCCTGCCAGATTTCTTTGTGCCCCGGGAAGAACCAGGCAATAATGTGCCCCATCTACAACGAGAAGCTGGTCATTAAGTCCATTAGTTACCGTCCAGTGAAGTATGGAGCTTGCAGTCCGGGGGATGCCAGCCTAGGCGATTCAAATGATTGCGTCATCCTTGGCTCCGAGCTGATTGCTTCTCTGCAGAAAAAGTGAGTCTTGTGGTTTAGCGCTGAGCTGCTGCCCTCTGGCAACCGTTGGAAGGACAAAATGAACTCTTATTCATGACCATAATCAGTCATACATGTAGACATTTCTTAGTTGAAGAATAAAGTATAAGGATTGCAATTCACAGATTTCAGTCTACAGACTACAGACTACAGTCTACAGACTACATGTGCAGTCTACAGACTACATGTGACTACATATACAGTCTACAGACTACCTGTGACTATACGTGTAGTCTACAAACTACATGTGCAGTCTAGACTACATGTGCAGTCTACAAACTACATGTGCAGTCTACATACTACATGTGCAGTCTCAAGACTACATACTACTGACTACATGTGCAGTCTACAGACTATATGTACAGGCTACAGACTACTACAGTCTACAGATTACAGTATAGATCTTTCAGCTGGCTCACAGATCTATTATTAAGCTTCCAAGCTCAGCGACAAAGTACCCCAAACAATCCTTTCCTTAAACTGTTCGGGTCTCCCGCGTTCCAGAGAGCTGACCGAGTGCTATGACTCCATGGTAAAGACAATCCTGGATAAGATTAAGCTAGTGAATGGCAATCCAGTTTGTACAATTCGTCTGGAGCAGTCTGTGGTAGAGCAGTGTTACAATAGGTCTTTAGCAGAATTTGGAGGAAGAAATTCTACCAGCACTGGATGCGCCGGCTTAAGTAGCAGATCGTATCGGCTTAAAATCGAGTTGCAGAGTAAGAAAGTCACTTGTTGGATTGCTCATTGTGCTCGAGACTGTGTTGTCACGCAGCTTACCTTACTTTTTAGTTAGCATAGGCAGATCTGTTGTCTATGGCTCTAACCTGCCTGCCTTGGTTACTAGGAAATTAGTAGCATGCTTTCGTGGTTTCCTATCTGTCACCTTGAATGCTTTGGTAGCCGTCTATTGATTTGATTTAATCTATTTTTCAACTGCCATAATTAATTAGATTTTGTAAAACTTCACGGTAGTATTTCATCACTTTGCTCTTATTGTGTCTAGTTCTAATGGTGTTTTTAACCTTGTAGTGTCTTGCTGTCACCAGCTAACTATTAATTCAGAGCCCACACCCCATCCTCAGTGGCCACCACCACCCCCATTCCTCAGTGGCCGCCACCCACTATTCCTCAGTGGCTGCCACCCATTCCTCAGTGGCCGCCACCCACTATTCCTCAGTGGCTGCCACCCCCATTCCTCAGTGGCCGCCACCCACTATTCCTCAGTGGCTGCCACCCCCATTCCTCAGTGGCCGCCACCCACTATTCCTCAGTGGCTGCTACCCCCATTCCTCAGTGGCCGCCACCCCATCCCCATTCCTCAGTGGCCGCCACCCACTATTCCTCAGTGGCTGCCACCCCCATTCCTCAGTGGCCGCCACCCACTATTCCTCAGTGGCCGCCACCCACTATTCCTCAGTGGCTGCCACCCCCATTCCTCAGTGGCTGCCACCCCCATTCCTCAGTGGCCGCCACCCCACCCCCATTCCTCAGTGGCCGCCACCCCACCCCATTCCTCAATAGCCGCCACCCACTATTCCTCAGTGGCTGCCACCCCCATTCCTCAGTGGCTGCCACCCCATTCCTCAGTAGCTGCCACCCCCATTCCTCAGTGGCTGCTACCCCCATTCCTCAGTGGCCACCACCACCCCCATTCCTCAGTGGCCGCCACCTACTATTCCTCAGTGGCTGCCACCCCATTCCTCAGTGGCCGCCACCCACTATTCCTCAATGGCTGCCACCCCCATTCCTCAGTGGCCGCCACCCACTATTCCTCAGTGGCTGCTACCCCCATTCCTCAGTGGCCGCCACCCACTATTCCTCAGTGGCTGCTACCCCCATTCCTCAGTGGCCGCCACCCCAACCCCATTCCTCAGTGGCCGCCACCCACTATTCCTCAGTGGCTGCCACCCCCATTCCTCAGTGGCCGCCACCCACTATTCCTCAGTGGCTGCCACCCCCATTCCTCAGTGGCCGCCACCCACTATTCCTCAGTGGCTGCCACCCCCATTCCTCAGTGGCCGCCACCCACTATTCCTCAGTGGCTGCCACCCCCATTCCTCAGTGGCTGCCACCCCCATTCCTCAGTGGCCGCCACCCCACCCCCATTCCTCAGTGGCCGCCACCCCACCCCCATTCCTCAATAGCCGCCACCCACTATTCCTCAGTGGCTGCCACCCCCATTCCTCAGTGGCTGCCACCCCATTCCTCAGTAGCTGCCACCCCCATTCCTCAGTGGCTGCTACCCCCATTCCTCAGTGGCCACCACCACCCCCATTCCTCAGTGGCCGCCACCCCCATTCCTCAGTGGCCGACACCACCCCCCATTCCTCAGTGACCGCCACCACCTCCATTCCTCAGTGACCGCCACCACCCCCATTCCTCAGTGGCCGCCACCACCCCCATTCCTCAGTGGCCGCCACCCTCTATTCCTCAGTGGCTGCCACCCCCATTCCTCAGTGGCCGCCACCCACTATTCCTCAGTGGCTGCTACCCCCATTCCTCAGTGGCCACCACCGCCCCCATTCCTCAGTGGCCGCCACCCCCATTCCTCAGTGGCCGACACCACCCCCCATTCCTCAGTGACCGCCACCACCCCCATTCCTCAGTGACCGCCACCACCCCTCATTGTTTAGAGCTCCGCATCGCATGAATTAAAACAATTGATGAAATGCAATAAAATTAATCAATTTGTCACGATGCCACAAATTTTATTTTGTTGCATTAGCTGTACTTTCCTTGCTCAATATAAAATTTCTATTTATAGAATTTGATGCACAGTTACACGTGACACTAACTCTTATCAAGATGTAGTTAGTCTGCGCACCTGTTTAATAAGTGTCACTCAAAAAGGCCTTTTTATAGTGCTGACTGCTTGCGTATTCTTTCGTGTACTGTTATTGCATATTGTCGCCTACCATTGTCGCCGCACGCCTTCTAACCAATGTGCCGCAGGACTAGCTGCTTTAACTCTAGGCCAGTTAACTGCAGCATTCACAATCCGGAGTCCCTGTCATCTGTGTTCGACCAGTGCCCTAAGCGGCGTAAAAAGCTGTCCATTTCCTTCTACTGTAGTAAGTATGGCCGCCTGTGTAAGCAATTCACCGGCGCCTAGATGCGACCTTGCCGAAGTTCTCTGTACGCCATCTTTTTAGAGAAGCGGGCTCGATTTTTTTAATGAAACACAAATACATAAAATCAAATCATTGAGACCCTGTCTAACTCATGTTCCACCATTGAGACCCTGTCTAACCCATGTTCCACCATTGAGACCCTGTCTAACCCATGTTCCATAACTGCGGAGTACACTGCAATGCCACAGTGGCACAAGAAACTGCTCTAAAACAGCCGTCTGCTCAGTACTTCATTAGCTAAGAATTTTCAGCAATGCAACTTCATAATATATGTATAAGCATTACATAGCACAAAAAAATCTTTTAGATAGTTTTAACCGGAATCGCTATTTTCGATTGTTAATTTTTTGTTGAATAATTGCCCAGTCGATCAACTTGATTTCCACGCAAATTCGCTTTAAAAATGCTTTTAAATTTCAAGACGATGATTGTTTTTTGCATAATTTGTAAACAATTTCTGCTTTCATTGATTGCTGACAAATAATTGTGCAGATCTGCCAACAAAAAAAATTGTGATTAAATAATTTTATTTTTAAAAAATGAATCAAATTTTTAGAATTGGCCATTCCAAGTGATGACGTCACTAAGGTTCCTCGCCGTGATGAGTCATCTACTGAGGCTACCGCTGCCACTCAGACAAGTAATTATTAAGTTGATTAAATACTGCTAATTCATTAGTATAATTGCTATAGCAACCAGTAGTCATAGAAACCTTAAATAAAGGAAAGCGTTAATTAGTTGCCATAGCAGCTGGTAGTTGATTGTTGATAATTTATATGGCAACTGTTGGCTAAAAGTTCACTCATAATATATAATTGTTTGTCCTTTGCTTTCTGTTACCATAGCAACCCAGGCAGCAGCAACTGCGAGAGCACGCACAGAACAGGTCACTAAGCCAGCTGAGGTGAAAAGCACCACAATAAAATTGCTGGCATCAACCATGACTACTAGCTCTGTTGCCATGACAACAAAACCATCTAGTGGGTAAAATTTTACGGCTTCTGGTTTCCCCGTTTGTTTTCAGTTCAGAGAAGCCGTGCTTCAGGCTTTGTGATTTTGTTAATTATTCAGATTTTGCTTACATCATATCAGCTTTTTTGTTTGCTTTGATGTAGCCCCTGCTTTTGTTGCTGGGTGGCCCGGTCTGTGAGACTGTTTGTCTGTCTGTCTGTCTGTCTGTCTGTCTGTCTGTCTGTCTGTCTGTCTGTCTGTCTGTCTGTTTGTCTGTCTGTCTGCCTGCCTGTCTGTCTGTCTGTCTGTCTGTCTGTCTGTCTGTCTATCTGTCCGTTAGCATATTTCAGCACTGTCTGGACTTGCAGTTGCCACCCAGCCAGGAAGCAGCCAGAACCGGACAGTCTTCAGTCTGGTTGGCTGCCAATTAAGAGCCCAGTTGGACAGGCAGTCTGCAGTCGGGAGTGCAGCTTTGACCACGCGCTAATAAATCATGGCACTGGCCTTTGCTTCTCCCTCTCCCCCATTCCGGTCTCCCCACTCCTTTCTGTCTTCGTCGTCTTTCCGAATCCCCTTTCAGCCCGGATCTCCCCTGCCCGGCGTTAGAAAATCCTAAATGAAAAATTTCCATGATAGCCGGGGGGCGGGGCGCTCGTATTCAAGTTGGGGGCGCTGCGCCCCCTTGGACTTTGGGAAATAAATTTTCCCCCAAGCTGCTGGGTTGCTGGGAAGACTGGAGCTGCGGTGAATGGACCGATACGGAGCATATGGCATGTGCGTGTGCGGCTGCTTTATTCAGCTGTACCTATGTCCGCTATGCAATGCGAGTGAAGGTGCGAGGGCAAGCAGTCAGGCTCACTCCGCTAACCCCTGAGCACGCACTTACACAGGGTGTACAGCCGCCCTGTCTTCTCATTGTCGGGCATGAGCACTCTGTGCTTTGGGGCTTGGCGGTTGGCTGCGCACGGAATCGAACCCGGGTACCTTGGTGGGATAGTCAGACCGCTGAGCTGCTCTGCTCTTGTGCTAGTCTGTCTGTGTCTGCCTGTCTGTGTCTGTCTGTCTGTGTCTGCCTGTGTCTGTTTCTGTCTGTCTGTCTGCCTGTGTCTGTTTCTGTCTGTCTGCCTGTGTCTGTTTCTGTCTGTTTGTGTCTGCTGTGTCTGTTTCTGTCTGTGTCTGCCTGTGTCTGTTTCTGCCTGTTTCTGTCTGCATGTGTCTGTTTCTGTCTGTTTGTGTCTGCCTGTGTCTGTTTCTGTTTGTCTGTGTCTGCCTGTGTCTGTTTCTGTCTGTCTGTCTGCCTGTGTCTGTTTCTGCCTGTTTGTGTCTGCCTGTGTCTGTTTCTGCCTGTTTGTGTCTGCCTGTGTCTGTTTCTGTCTATCTGTGTCTGCTGTGTCTGTTTCTGTCTGTGTCTGCCTGTGTCTGTTTCTGTCTGTTTGTCTGTTTCTGCCTGCCTGCCCTGTTTGTCTGTTTCTGCCTGCCTGTCCTGTCTGTCTGTGTCTGTCTGTCTGTGTCTGTCTGTCTGTCTGTCTGTCTGTCTGTTTGTCTGTCTGTCTATCAGATCAGTCTGTCTGTCTGTCTGTCTATCTGTCTGTCTGCCTGTCTGTCTGTCTGTCTGTCTCTGTCTGTCTGTCTGTCTGTCTGTCTGTCTGTCTGTCTGTCTGTCTGTCTGTCTGTCTGTCTGTCTGTCTGTCTGTCTGTCTGTCGGTCTGTCTGTCTTGTCTTGTCTTTCTGTGTCTGTTTCTTCCCATCTGTCTGTTTCTGTCTTTTTTAGTGCGTCCCATTGCAGACGGAACACCCAAGGGTCTGTAGCAGTCCCCCATGCAGTTTCGAGTTGTTTGGCGATCCCAGCCAGCATGCCAATATCGTGTATCAGTTGCGCGCATTCATTACTGCCCGCTTTATCAATCCGCCCCACCCCTCACCAGGCAGAATTGGCGCAGCTGATGATGGCTGAAATGCGATTGCAGCCATTCTATAGTGTATTTTTCGAAACACTCGATTTGCTATTGCGCTACAATATTGCCGGCCTTTTTCTGCGCATCTTCTACGTTTTTTTAATAAGAAGAAATTTGCACTGTTTGCTTTCCGCAATTTTTAAATTCCGTCTCGACTGCCCCGCGAACTGCGTCGCTTGAACGGCGCTGGCGGTGGTTTTCGCGAATCGCTATTAGCCGTCGCCTTCTCGCCCACCCCAGGCTCGCCTCCGCTGCCCGTCTGCTCGCCGCCGCGCACCGTGCTGAACCCGTTGACGGGCTTCTGCGAGACCCTCGCCGACCTCACCGGGCAGGAGTGCAGGCAGCTCGCCGAGCACCTGGCGTCAGTGTACCAGCGGGCTGATGGCTCCTGTGCCCTGCTGCCCAACTCCACTAGCGGCATGCGAGTGGAGGTGAGCCCATGTGGATTGCTAATCTGGTGCATGTGGATTGCTAATCTAGTGCATGTGGATTGCTAATCCAGTCCATGTGGATTGCTAATCCAGTCCATGTGGATTGCTAATCCAGTGCATGTGGATTGCTAATCCAGTCCATGTGGATTGCTAATCCAGTCCACGTGGATTGCTAATCCAGTCCATGTGGATTGCTAATCCAGTCCATGTATATTGCTAATCCAGTTCATGTGGATTGCTAATCTAGCCCATGTGGATTGCTAATCTAGTGCATGTGGATTGCTAATCTAGCCCTTGTTGATTGCTAATCTAGTCCATGTGGATTGCTAATCTAGCCCATATGGATTGCTAATCTAGCCCATGTGGATTGCTAATATAGCCCTTGTTGATTGCTAATCTAGCCTATGTGGATTGCTAATCTAGCCCTTGTAGATTGCTAATCTAGTGTGGATTGTAATCTAGCCCATGTGGATTGCTAATCTAACCCATGTGGATTGCTAATCTAGATCTAGTTCATATGGATTGCTAATCTAGCCCTTGTCGATTGCTAATCTAGTGTGGATTGCTAATCTAGCCCATGTGGATTGCTAATCTAACCCATGTGGATTGCTAATCTAGCCCATGTGGATTGCTAATCTAGATCTAGTTCATATGGATTGCTAATCTAGATCTAGTTCATATGGATTGCTAATCTAGCCCTTGTCGATTGCTAATCTAGTGTGGATTGCTAATCTAGCCCATGTGGATTGCTAATCTAACCCATGTGGATTGCTAATCTAACCCATGTGGATTGCTAATCTAGCCCATGTGGATTGCTAATCTAGATCTAGTTCATATGGATTGCTAATCTAGATCTAGTTCATATGGATTGCTAATCTAGCCCTTGTCGATTGCTAATCTAGTGTGGATTGCTAATCTAGCCCATGTGGATTGCTAATCTAACCCATGTGGATTGCTAATCTAGCCCATGTGGATTGCTAATCTAGCCCATGTGGATTGCTAATCTAACCCATGTGGATTGCTAATCTAGTGCATGTGGATTGCTAATCTAGCCCATGTGGATTGCTAATCTAGTCCATGTGGATTGCTAATCTAGTGTGGATTGCTAATCTAGCCCATGTGGATTGCTAATCTAGCCCATGTGGATTGCTAATTTAGCCCATGTGGATTGCTAATCTAGCCCATGTGGATTGCTAATTTAGCCCATGTGGATTGCTAATTTAGCCAATGTGGATTGCTAATCTAGCCCATGTGGATTGCTAATTTAGCCCATGTGGATTGCTAATCTAGCCCATGTGGATTGCTAATTTAGCCCATGTGGATTGCTAATTTAGCCAATGTGGATTGCTAATCTAGCCCATGTGGATTGTTAATCTAGCGAATTTGGGCCCTTCTCTATCTGAAGAAAGATGAATAATAATCGTCAATATACGAGCGTATTAATGATATGAATAAATACTTTTGTGTTGCACTGAGCATTGAGCATGGGTTATTCATTAGTTACAGACAGGCACGCATGTTACGAGTACATTAGCAATGCAAAACAGATGCATCTATAAGTTCTACCCGATAATCAACTTTGTCCAGTGTAATGAGTTGCAGTTAGACATGATGCATGTACCGTTTTGCAGAGTTTATGATATAATATATAATTCTGTTTAGCTTACCTCCGATGGCCTCAAAGTTTTATTGACTCATGGACGACTATATTTAAGCACTATATTTATTTAAGTAGAATCTAGGAGTCCATGATTGACTCAAGCCCCCCCCCCCAACTGGCCTGTCCTGAGCGATAAGCTCCGAGTCTGATAAAAATTCTGTCGGGTCACGCTGGGAACCTCGTTTAGACTTCCGATTGGCAAGCATGCCAGGTTGCTCTGTTTGCTTAGCGGTTTTTTACACTCTTTCTTTATCGATAAGCAGCTAGTGGTGCTTCTCATATTTCACATTTTATCTGAGATATTGTAATATTAGCAAGTTCTACAAAAAGCTTATTCAATAATAAAACTTTGGGATGTACGCCAATGTACTTGGTATGTGCATCAATTTAAATTTGGGATGAAAACCATGTAACTTTAGGATGCACATCATGTAATTTTAGAATGTACATTATGTAACTTTAGGATACAAAAATCATGTAACTTTTGGATTTATAACATGTAACTTTAGAATGCACATCATGTAACTTAAGAATGTACATCATGTAACTTTAGAATGTATATCATGTAACTTTAGGGTACACACCATATAACTTTAGAATGTATATCATGTAACTTTAGGGTACACACCATGTAACTTTAGGATGCAAATCATGTAACTTTAGGGTACACACCATGTAACTTTAGGATGCAAATCATGTAGCTTTAAGGTACACACCATGTAACTTTAGGATTTATATCATGTAACTTTAGGATGTACTCGTACATCATGTAACTTTAGGATGTACATCATGTAACTTTAGGATGTACATCATGTAACTTTAGGATGAAAACCATGTAAACTTTAGAATGTACAATACGTTACTTTAGTATCTACATCATGTAACTTTAGTATGTACATCATGCAACTTTAGTATGTACATCATGTAACTTTAGAAGGTACCTCATGTAAAAAATTTTCGATGTACACATCGGCAAATTTTATGTGCATCTGTAGATTTACTCCAGATGTGGGTTTCTACACCTGCAGTTCTATAAACCATGCGTCTCAAAAGCTGTCCATGGCCCATCTCAGTCCAACCGTATCGCCCTCGCTCTCGCCCAGATCTCGCGCGTCTCCCAGCCGGCCGTCCGGGCCCGCATGCTGTCCGGCTTTGCCAAATCGCAGCCGTTCCGCGACCTCGGCCAGGTGCGCCAGTTCGCCAGCCTGCTGGCCGCCCAACTGCCGGCCGGCGCCAACGGCTCCGAGCTCGGCGCCGGACAGCTTAGCCGGACAGTCGGCCACCTGCTGGACACTGTGGCCGAGTTTGCCGGCAAAGGCCTGCTGGCCGGGTCGGACGCGCCCGAGTCGGAGGCCGAGTCCCGCAGCCTCGCCGCGGCGGCGAGCTCCGTACTGGCCGGCCTGGACGACATCGGGCGGGGCCTGCAGTTCGCCCGGCCGGGCTTCGGCGCCGCCGCGTCCGGAATCGGTGAGGCTGGGGAGGCTGAGGCTGCGATGACGAATTTCCTGATCTGGAAACGGCAGCTAGCGGGTCAGGGACATGCTTTACCATGAATCTCTTCCAATGATTTTGAAAACTAATAAATCCCTGGATTTAAGACTTCTCAGATCCATCCTTTTCACAGATCCCAGATGCTCACCGATCCAAGATGCTCACCGATCCAAGATGCTCACCGATCCAAGATGCTCACAGATCCAAGATGCTCACAGATCCCAGATGCTCACCGATCCAAGATGCTCACAGATCCAAGATGCTCACAGATCCAAGATGCTCACAGATCCAAGATGCTCACAGATCTCAAATGCTCACAGGTGCCATATGCTCACAGATCCCAGATGCTCACCGATCCAAGATGCTCACAGATCCAAGATGCTCACAGATCCAAGATGCTCACAGATCTCAAATGCTCACAGGTGCCATATGCTCACAGATCCCAGATGCTCACAGATCCCAAATACTCACAGATCCCAAATACTCACAGATGTCAGATGCTCACAGATCCCAAATGCTCACAGATCTCAAATGCTCACAGGTGCCAGATGCTCACAGATCCCGAATACACCCAGATCCCTTAACTTAAGTGCTATAATATTTCAAATACTGTCAGATCTCAATTACACCGAAATTAAAATCCTCCCAGATCTTAGATCCTCACACAGATTCCTACATCCAATTTTTCTAGCCCTTTAAAATCACCTAAACGATCCCAACGCACTTAAGCGCTCCATGCAAATCTAAAGTACATTACTGATGCATCGCATATGCGAATCTCCCACAGCCGTGTCAGTGCAGCGGCTGCGTCCAGACGGCACCCAGCTGGTGCGGTCAGCTGATCGCAGTTCAACTGTAAAGCTTCGTCTGCTCTCCGATTCGGCCCAGGGCACCGCCGTTTCCATGGTAACCACCGTGCTAAATCTGCCGCATCTGACCCGGAGACTGGGCACGGCCAAGCAGCCTGTGGTATCCAATGTGATTCAGGCTACCCTGTACTCTGGCGGTGAGAGGCTCGGTGAGTGACTGCACCTGGGATCTGGGATCTGGAATCTGGGATCTGATATCTGGGATCTGGGATCTAGGATCTAGGATCTGGGATCTGAGATCTGAGATCTGGGATCTGGGATCTGGGATCTAGGATCTGGGATCTGGGATCTGGGATCTGGGATCTAGGATCTGGGATCTGGGATCTAGGATCTGGGATCTGGGATCTGGGATCTGGGATCTAGGATCTGGGATTTGGGATCTGGGATCTGGGATTTGGGATCTAGGATCTGGGATTTGGGATCTGGGATCTGGGATCTAGAATCTAGGATCTGGGATCTGGGATCTGGGATTTGGGATCTAGGATCTGGGATCTAACCTGCCCTTGACAATGACTTTTGCAGACGCCGCCTCATCGGGCCAGCCGGCAGCCGAGGTGCTGCTGCTGATCCCGCACAGCCGCATCTCCGGGCAGCTCCGCCAGTGCGTGCACCTCCTGCCGCCGCCTTCGCAAACCGCAGCCGCTGCCTCCTCGCCCCCCGAGTTCCTGTCTCCAAGCGGCTGCCGGGTGGCCGTTGAGCTCTCGAGCCCGACTGTCACCGCCTGCCTCTGCCGCCACCTGAGCAGCTTTGCCGTCACGGTGCTGCCCGGCACCGCCTGGCTCGGCGTGGAGACTCACCGCCTGTGGCGGCTGCACTCGGAGCCACTGAGAATTCTCACCTGGATTTGCCTGTCCGTCTCCATTGTCTGCCTGCTGCTCACCTCCATCACCTATATTGTGGTTCGGATGCAGACTCCCATGGCTGACAAGTCCATCGCCACTCTGCATCGGGTGCACCGGAGTCTTTGTCTGGCCCTCATGCTGGGCCAGGCGCTGTTTTTGGCCGCGTTCCAGCCGCTTGATGGTGCGTATCCTGCTCTGGGGAGTCTGCGACCTCTGTGGGTTAGATAGTAATCGGGAATGGCACTGAGATTGAAAGTATTGGCTGAGGTGGATAGAGAAGAGAGGGAGACAGCGAGGTAGAGAGGAGAGGGAGACAGCGGGGTAGAGAGGAGAGGGAGACAGCGGGGTAGAGAGGAGAGGGAGACAGCGGGGTAGAGAGGAGAGGGAGACAGCGAGGTGAGGTAGAGAGGAGAGGGAGACAGCGAGCTAGAGAGGAGAGAGAGACAGCGAGGTGAGGTAGAGAGGAGAGGGAGACAGCAAGGTGAGATAGAGAGGAGAGGAAGACAGCGAGCTAGAGAGGAGAGAGAGACAGTGAGGTAGAGAGGAGAGGGAGACAGTGAGGTAGAGTAGAGGGAGACAGCGAGGTAGAGAGGAGAGGGAGACAGCGAGGTGAGGTAGAGAGGAGAGGGAGACAGCAAGGTGAGATAGAGAGGAGAGGGAGCAGACAGAAGACACAGAACCTATGTACAACTGCCAGTGTCCCTATATGCAAGGCTCCATCCGCTCCCCTCCGCCGCCAGCCACCCCCATCGCCGCCTGCAAGCTGCTGTCCGTGCTGACTCTGTACGCCCTGCTGTGCGCCTTCTGCTGGCTGCTGTGCGAGGGCCTGATGTACACCCACAGTCTGGTGATTGTGCTGCCCAGGGTGGACTCTGCCTTTGCCAAGGTGAGGAAATTGAGTTGAATCAATTCTGATGACCGCTGAGCATACACACGTACATACCTGCAAGCGACCTCCCACCGACCCACCAACCTCAAACCGACGTCAAACTGACCTCTCACTGACCTCAAACCGACCACCCACCGACCTCAAACCGACCTCAAACCTACCTCAAACCGAACTTCCAACAACCTCAAACCGAACTCCCAACGACCTCAAACCGACCTCTGATCGATCTTTTCAACGACCTCCCGCCGACGTCATACCGAACTCGAACCATCGACCTCACCTGACCCCTGCATGCTCTCTGCCGGTCACAGGTGAAATTCTGGCACTACTGCCTGGCCAGCGGCGTCGCTCCGCTGCTCATCGTGCTGCCCACGGCGGCGCTCAGGCCGGAGCAGCTCATCCAGACCGAGGCCGACGCGTCCGCGGACTCCGGCGGCCTCCTGCGGCCCTCTGTCTGCTGGCTGAGCGGCGACCACGGCGTCAGCTTCGCCTTCATCGGGCCGGCCATGGCCGTCTGTCTCGTCAACCTCTGCCTGTTCGCCGTCATCATGCGCCGACTCGCCGGCACCCGCAGCGACGCCGCCGATGCTGTCGGAGGATCGGCGGCCACCTCCGCCAGCCTCCGCCTGTCCTACCTGAGCCGCCAGATGAAGGTCACGGCCACCCTGGCCTGCCTGCTGGGCCTCACCTGGCTGCTCGGCCTGATGTTTCTATTCGCTGAGACGCACCTGTTCATAGTGGCGCAGTACCTGTTCACCCTGCTCAACGGCCTGCAGGGCTGCTTCATCTTCGCTACTCAGGTGTGCGCGCATAAGCGAGTCCGCGAGGACTGGGAGAAATTCCTCATTGACGGCAGGCGGACGCCCGGCTCTCTCCGGCGCCTGCTGGAGCAGCGGAGGAACGCCAGGCTGAGCGCCCCCGGCTCCGGGTCCACGCCAGCCAACAAGGCGCAGCAGGGCCGGCTTCGGCAACCGCTGCTTCCGCCGCAGGGGCAGCAGCAGCAGCAGCTGTATTTGCCCTATGAAGGCGATGCCAGATATCTGGTTGACAAGGTTGGCGCACCCGGTTTTCATGCTGTTTGGGATTCGTGAATGTTGGAATTTGTGAATATTGGAATTTGTGAATATTGGGATTTGTGAATGTTGGGATTCGTGAATGTTTGTGAATTTGTGAAATTTGTGAATGTTGAGATTCGTGAATGTTGAGATTCGTGAATGTTGAGATTCGTGAAATTTGTAGGATCTGAAAATATGAGAGCTACTTAATTTTTCCATTCGTGACTTTGCATTTCTAAATGCTAGGATCTGTGAATTTTTGAATCCGTGAACATTCGCGCCCCCCCCCCAGTCCTCCCAGTCTGACAGCGGGCTCCCCAGCCAGCTGTCGCGGCTGCTCAGCGTCTTCCGTCGAAAGCAGCAGCCGCAGCGGCAGCACCGGCGTGACTGCCAGCAACAGCTGCGGCTTCATCAGCAGCAGCCGCCGCAGCAGCCCTCGGACACGGCCACCGACCTGTCCAACCTGTCCCCGCCCCGCCTGACCGGCGACTGCGGCTGCCCCGTCGTCGTCAATGTCAACAACAACAACAGAGGGAGCAGCAGCACCAGCGGCGTCGGCAGCGGCAGCAGCGCCTGGGCGTCACGGGGCTCGCGCGGCACCGAGGCGCCGTCGCAGGCGCCGTTGGTCACGGAGGAGAACTTCACCTCCTGCTGCGACCCGACCGCCGCCGCCGCCATCGACAGGCCCGACTGCCGCGGCCAGGATCGGCGACAGCAATCCAGCCGGCGGCCGCAGCAGTTGGAGTCCGGCTTCTTCGACAGTCGGGCATTTGGCGACACCCGACTCGACGACCAGTCTCTGTTCGACATCACGCACAGCCAGGCGGAACCGGCGCTGCGCAGCCCGAAGTCGCCGCTGCCGGAGCCGCCGCCGATCGACACCTTGCCGGCGAGGTGCCCCGGCAGCCGGGAGCTGCTGTACGATGTCACGGATACGCAGGCCAGCAGCGAGTACCTCGTGCCCGATTGTAAGCCGACCGAGCAGCTGACCAAAGTTTGAACCTGACTGACTTCGGGCGATTTTATTGAACAACTGCAGTGTAAATAGAATTTATACAAATGAATGAAAAAGGTGAGCAAAGATCAGCAAATATAGAATCTGTGAATCTGGGATCTGTGAATCTGGGATCTGTGAATCTCGGATCTGTGAATTTGGGATCTGTGAATCTAAGATCTGTGAATCTGGGATCTGTGAATCTGGGATCTGTGAATCTAATATCTGTAAATCTAATATCTGTAAATCTGGGATCTGTGAATCTGGGATCTGGGGTCTGTGAATCTGGAATCTGTGAATCTAGGATCTGTGAATCTGGGATCTGTGAATTTGGGATCTGGGTCTGTGAATCTGGAATCTGTGAATCTAGGATCTGTGAATCTAGGATCTGTGAATCTGGGATCTGTGAATTTGGGATCTGTGAATCTAGGATCTGTGAATCTGGGATCTGTGAATTTGGGATCTGTGAATTTGGGATCTGTGAATCTAGGATCTGTGAATCTGGGATCTGTGAATTTGGGATCTGGGGTCTGTGAATCTGGAATCTGTGAATCGATGATCTGTGAACTTAAAATCTGTGAATTGAGAATCTTTGAATTTAGAATCTGTGAATCGAGGATCTGTGAATCGATTATCTGTGAATCAATGGTCTGTGAACAGCGTCAATTTTGAAGCGCTCTTTAATAACGCAAGTCAGTTGGGAAACGTAAAGAATATTTAAAACCAACAGAAATAAGAGATGCGCAGTCTGACTTAATTAGTCCGCTCGGCGGTAACGAGGCAATTATTGCTTTTTATTATTTACTTTATAATTTGCTTCACCGTGTTGCGCTACTGCCAGTAGCACTGCAAGAGTTTCTCGCTTCTCTGTAACAGCGAATTAGTTAATTAGGTAAATTTTGCTGGCCTTTTTAATGCGATTTTAATTGTAGCTCGTATTTTGAATACGACCGTATTGACATGCAGACAAGCAGGCAAGACAAACAGACAGACAAACAGACAGACAGACAGACAGACAGACAGACAGACAGACAGACAGACAGACAGACAGACAGGCAAAACAGACAGACAGACAGACAGACAGACAGACAGACAGACAGACAGACAGACAGACAGACAGACAGACAGACAGACAGACAGACAGACAGACAGATAGACAGACAGACAAACGGACAGACAGACAGACAGACAGACAGACAGACAGACAGACAGACAGACAGACAGACAGACAGACAGACAGACAGACAGATAGACAGACAGACAGACAGACAGACAGACAGACAGACAGACAGACAGGCAGGCAGACAGACACACAGACAGACAGACAGACAGACAGACAGACAGACAGACAGACAGACAGACAGACAGACAGACAGACAGACATGACAGGTGGTTTTTTCTTTTAATTTTGTGCCTTCTCGCTAAGCACTGCAAGCCTTTGTATATTCTCTATTACAAATTTTAAAGCAAAATTGTCACAACGAAGCTTGGAATGCAGACTTTTTTAGTTTTGCAATTGCAATTTATTGATCGCCACATCACCTTGCATTGTTCACCTTTGCACTCGCTGTTGCAATATTAATTTCGCATTTTTGCATAAATTACAAATCTATCAAAATTGTGTCTATTTTGTCCCTGTAAATCTATTTCTAAGATCCAGATCGCATGTTGCCGGATAAGAATGTTACCAGCCCCAATCAGAATGTTATCAGCCCAAGAACGTCTGTGCCACACCCGACAATCTACCGCCCTGGTCTGGGATGCTTGGCCTCTCGCATCAGTTGCCATTTTGTTGCTTTTTGAAAAAGATTCATTCTGCTTTTTTTGCCGCGGCAACCTGCTTAAACGAGTTCGCGAAATTGTGCTTGAGAGTTCGCGCTCACGGCTACTTAGCTCAGTATTATATCAGTGTTCACGGCCCACCGCAAATATAATGCAAATTTGTTCAGCTGTCAGCTGAGCTACTGATTGAATGCTTACTTGAGCTTTCACCGCTTACATGCGAGCGTAAGGTGTAATGATAGTTGCCTGTAAATTTGTTTGTTCATTAATGAAGCTGACGTTCTTAACACCATCTTAATGAGTCCTCTGGTGATATGACACACCTTAATGAGTCCTCGGGTGATATGACACACCTTATTGAGCCCTCTAGTGATATGACACACTTCAATGAGTCCTCTGGTGACATGACACACCTTAATGAGTCCTCGGGTGATATGACACCTTAATGAGTCCTCTAGTGATATGACACACCTTAATGAGTCCTCGGGTGATATGACACCTTAATGAGTCCTGTAGTGATATGACACACCATAATGAGTCCTCTGGTGATATGCCACACCTTAATGGGTCTCTCTGGTGCTATGAAGCACAAGCGCATGTCGAAATTGGGTCGCATGCAATGACGTCACTCAGTAAGTACAATTTTATGCTATCGGTAATGTATCTCTGAAGGCAGCCAAACGGCTTATGGTGCTGTTGACCAGCTTGAACATGGTAAATTGGTCATAAAAATCTGTAAATTAAGGACCTGTGAATCTATTTATCTGAAAGCTATAAAGATTAGTGAAGATTGTGTTTGTATCTGTGAATCTAGGGTTTGTGACTTACTAAAGTGTCACTGACAGCGTGTGTGTAATTGTGTAAGAGTGACAGTGTCACTACGTATCGTGCAGATAAGTGTCGATTTTGGAGGTGAGGTGGGTGTCAGAGCCAATGCAAATTCAACGCCTATCTAAATACATTAGACCGATTCTAATTGGTCCAGAGTCATTATGTGAGACATTTATACTCTCATGTAAAATCTATACATGTAATCAGTGTACACTGTATCGTACAGAAGCGACGACTAGTACAATATAGTACGCATAATTAGCGCTTCACCGTTGTTGTACGTATAGAAACGCGCGCGCCCCCATCCCCACACAATGCAGCATTGGTGTACGCAGAATTAACTGTCCATATTAACTGTCCATATACCAAAAATTGGCAGAATTAGAGCGCCCACTCACCCCATAACTGTCCATATTATTACTTGTCCATATTTACTGTCCATCCCAAAATTGGTGTACGCGCAGAATTGTAGCGTCCGCCCACCCCATAACTGTCCATATTATTACTTGTCCATATATACACCCAAAATTGATGTACGCACAGAATTGTCTGTGACCCCTACAAAATTGGCGCCCCCCGCGCGCGGAGGCATGATGAGTCAGCCGCTGTAAATCGCCGCTATCCACACTGTTATATCCACTCCTTCCATACTTCATTCTCTAGAATTCAGCCCTCGTCGACACTCCGAGACAATTACGTCATCCACCAACCCCTCTCCCAAATAAGTTTTCAAAAGGCGTATATATATTTACACAAAAAGCCAGCCGAGCTTTGATACGTATATTTATTTAGCATACACAATTGGGTGACGACCCAAAACGTTTGAATAATAGCGAGCAGGAGCATTTTGCAAACAGTTTACAATCAAGTATGAGTAGGGGTCGCGAGTAGCATCCTCATACGTTTTGACAAAACTTTTTGGATTAGTGGGGACCAGCTGCCTTGCAATATGAGACACTGTGCTGGCATCCCGTACATTGCGGAATAAAACAAGGTAGTTAGAATTGAGCGACTGAGTTCGGTGCTCCTTACCCTTTGCAAACAGGTTTTGCACAAGATACCAAAGTCGGAACCCCACGTGGGAGACTTTGCGCGTGAAAAAAGTTGTAAAAGCGCCACTCTTTTCCATGACATGCATTTGGTCGTCGACGACAAGCAGAATATTTGGTTCAGGGACATATTGTTCAGGATCAAATGTACACGAACGAAAATTTACAGGGTACGGCAATTCAAACAGTTCAGGATCCGGATAGTGGCCAAACCAGTCAACGCGAATCGGCTTCGGATCTTGAAAAAATTCTTGTCTCAATAGGTTTTTCACAAGTGTGGTCTTGCCGCTTTGAGCCACCCCAGCAAAAATTGCCGACGTTTTGGGGGCAAATTTTAAAGAATCGGGGTCTATTGTTTGATACATTTTGATAGGCCGCCCAATCATATTTATGGATGATGCTGCTTTATTTGTAGACAGTGATTCTGCACCATCAAGTCGTTCTCGTAAAGATTTGTGCTATAACAGTCGCGCAATATTTTTTCAATTGACAGACCCTCCAGAAAGTGTTTTTCAGCCACAAATATTACATGAGCCCCGCAGGTCACACTCAGCGGATGCTGTACAGGATGCCGGTTCATGGCCACCTCCACAGGGACATACTTTGCGATCCACAACTTTAATAAATCTGGCACAGGATCGATACACAAGGGGTCAAAAAATGTCACGCTCTCATCGGCATGAAGACAAATTAAAGCCCAGTGAGTGCCTGGTAGATTGCAGCAGGATAAACAGGCTGCGGAATCCTGTCAACTGGTGTTACTCGAACAGGGACAGGTAGTATTAGACGTTCTAATATATCTAGACTATTCATATCGGCATGAATATGGTCGTTATTCGAGAATAAAAAAGAGATGTTTGTTTCTACACGTAGTCTAGAATAACCTGACGACCGCGAGTGATTTGCACAGTATTGTCAAAGTAGCCAAACACCAACACGTTGATTCCTGCGGCCAAGGCAGCAGAAAACTTTATTTGTAGCGTCAGATTCCCTCGCTCGCGAGGCATGCTATGCCCGCCCAGCTCCATGTCGGGCATGAGATTCCAGGCGAAGAAGCAGTAGCCAGCTCCATAGTCGGAATATGATACGTCAATATCCAGGTCCCGATTCATCTTTCCTAGGCTTTTTAGTAGCATGGCATACTCGCGAGCATAGTTATGAACACCGAATCGAGGAGTAAACGGTTGTCCACACAGACTGACTCCGTCCTTATACAGAGCGACACTGTCTGCCCAAACGGTTCAAAATTAAACGGGTTATGTGTAGCCACACCGTTGTATGCGCCGCTGTTCACCATGCCAACAACCACTAGTTTAGGCTTTTGTTCAGGAAATATATTATTGATTGACATGTCCCGAACACCGCCAGCCACTGAAGTATTGTGCACAACAAGTCGCTCAATCGGATAGATTGCATTCTGTTTGCCTAGTTGTTCTTCAATCTCCAATGCCAATTGGGGGTTTGCCTTGACGCGGCGCACATGTAGTTTGGCACTCTCGAGTACTAGCCGCGCATCAACCCCGTCCGCGTGGTTTTCCAGAACGAAGCCGGAATTGTGCATGGTCAGCGTAATTACCATATCAGTGTATGGCAGTAGCATTCGGTCGTTGGTAACAAAAAAGTCTAAACTAAGAGGTCCATAAAGGTGAAAGGTGCGTGAGTTTGCCGCCATCGCCTTGCGGGCTACAAAGCCAGGATTTCCAACCACAGCCATTTGACCTCCAGCGTCCTTTGCGTAGCCCATCATTCTCAGTTGATTGGTTTTTGAATCGTGTCCGTAATTCAAACACGTGCGAATATAGGCCTTGTAAGCGTGGTTGTTATTGCTCGACTCTACGTGTGTCCCGTTGATTGTCAACGTGACGTTTTTAAACATGCTTTCAAGGACGTAATTGACCGGCGCAACATTCGAATCAGCAGCAAGATTTGTACCATTAGACTGCTTAACGCGGGCCTTAATCTCGAGGTCAATGTCGTTAAGATCGATAAACGTCTCACCACCAACAATCCTAAATTCGACCACGCTGGCATTTTCAACACTGGCAACAGGGTGAACTTCTTCAGTGGTGGCGCTAATTGCAGCAATTTGGTGTGCGCGAGGAGCAAAAGCTCGAATTCCGACTTTGTACACAGGCACTCAGTCATTTTTCTTTCAACAGCGGCTTAGTGTGGTGCTCTAATAGACAGATCAGTTATTGGCACGGGTTTTTTTATTTATAGAGTCGAAAATATCAGAATGCTGCAGTCTTTTTCTCGTTTTTTGTTAGTCATCTTTCTTCGTCTTTGTCTGCCGCTACCTCGTTGTGCGACTGTGTCCTTGAAAGCATCTTTAGCTGCCTGGACAGAGTTACGCAATGCCGCTTCTTTCAAGTTCCCGCCTTGATCGAGTGTGTCGCTAACTGTTGTAGCTAGGGCTCGTGTTCCGTGGCGAAGAATATTTTTGCCAAAACTCTTTAAAATTGGCAGGGCAAATCGGGCAATGCTGCCAAACAGGCCGTTGCCGCGCTGTGCACCGGAAAATACCGGTAAAGCTCCTCCGATCAAGATTGAAGGCATATTGTCGATCAGTTGCTACCTTTTATTCGTGAAAACTTCTTTATTTATAGCTTAATTTCACGAATGTTGATCGATAAAACAGTTTTGCCTCGAAGAATCCGATCCATTAACTTGCCCATATCGTCACAGATTTGCACCTCAATGGTTTTGAATGGGTGTTTCACCAACGGTAAGTAGGATGGATTGACAAACTCGTAGTACTCTCGTTCGCCGTATACCTTTTCATTCAAAGGAATTGCCCCAAGCAGGGGGACTTTGACGTCTCCAACAATGGCAGAGTCGACAATATTTGAATAGATGTACATAGTTTGTACACCATTTGTTAAATCGATTGGTCGTTTAGCGGTCTTTGGAGTTTCATTGAAAACATCTTCGCGAAAGCCGAGAATGGCAGCAAGCTCTCCAATGTCGAATAAAATGTTTTCAATGGGTTTGTACTCACACCGGTTCAGAAAAGGGTTGTAGTGGAATGCATCCACTCTCGTCGCTGGACTTATTGGGAGCTTTGAAACGACGCTCCAAAGCGCTCCATTAACATAATTTAAGAGCTCGTCAGGCGTGCGGTAGAATCCTTTAGCAATCCGCAGTGACGTTCTAGAAGGCCAGACACTCTTTTCAAACGTTAGAGTCATCGGACTCTCTATGGAGGAGGAGGACTCCAATTCTATAGCGAATACTAACGAATTTCTTGGGTTTAATAAAAAAGTCGTTACTTCGATATTTGATTTATTTCCAGCGTCATCAACCTTTTTAAACATGCTACGCACATTACTGGACAGCCTAATGTTCGCACCATACCATGATTTGTTCACAATTGAAATTTGGCCTTCCTGTGAACGCTCAATGCAAATCATCGCATTATCGTCTTGCTCATATTTTAGATCGGCGATGATTGCATCAACCACTTCGTTGGCTGTTGATAGCCCCGCGGCGAGAGAAACCGACGCAAACTGTTTATACGTGGAGGCGGGTTTTTCTCTCACCTCAATGTCAATCACTTCATCCTCGGGAGCGTTGGTCAGGACATCAACCATTCGATTATCGGGGACGGTTTTGAATTCTTTACAAAAGTAGATCCGTTCGATGCAGACTTCATGATTCGGAAAGTGGAGGGTGTCGGGCAAATTAATGCTATAATGTGCCGAATTATTCTCAGGATAGTGCTCAACGCACGCATTGCTAGGTAGGAATAGATGCATTGTAATATACTACACGTTTCGAGTGTATGTGTGTTCATCCTTGTCTTATATTTATAACTTCCTCAACTGGTACAAATGCATTGAACGACTCGGGATAGCCGCGCCAACTAACGAAATGATGAGCGACACCATTGATGATGACATTGCGACGCAGAATTTTGTCTATAACAAAGCGGTCCGGTCGAACCGTCTTTGAAAGTTCATTATAGTAGAATCGACCCTCGATTTGTTCTCCAGATAGGTCGGAAATGCGATAAAAATGAGGCGGTCCCGGGCATACTTGAGACACAACGTAAACTTCTTCGCTGTACATATCGTATGCTTCCTTGTCAAAGGCTCGACGAGATTTTGAAATTCTGACAAAGTCCCCTTTTTGGTAAACTGGTTCATCATATTCAGGATCCTTGTAGAGCTTTTCCCACAATTCTTTTTGATTGTGCAGACCGACACTCGAAGGTTTCATATCAATAGTAGAGTGTACTGTGTTGTTGTAACTTTTAACCAATATTGGCAAATAGTCGATCCAACGCCACGTGTTTTTATGCTCAAAGTAGCGAGCTAAACGTTTTCGGAGAGTCCTAATCAGCCTTTCAGCCATATTTGCCTTGTATACAGAGTTTGTACTGTACATTTTGATATTATGGGCTTTCAGTAAGTTCTGCATGCGATTGTTATAAAACTCGGTACCTCGATCAACGTGTAGATATAAAGGCTTAATGGGGAAGTCTTTGATCATGCTTTCAAAAGCCTTTGGAGTGTCGCTTTTCAATTTTATTGACTGACAAAAAGCCAATTTACTAAGCACGTCAATTGCAACTAGAATATATCGATGACCATCATTCCATTGTTCGTATCGTGACATGTCCATCAAATCCGCTTGCACAGTTTCCATGAAGCCTCCTGACATTACTTTTCCGGTTTGGAATTTTCTTTTAACCCTCTTGTGCCGGGTGTAGCTCGATTGGGTCTTCAGCCATTCGTCTGTTTGGCGTCTCGTCAGGGAGGGGACCAGCCGTTTGGCCTCCTGATATACACGGGCAGCATTTGTAAAAGCGGCGTCCCCCTGTTCGTACACTCTCCGAAGAGCGGTTTTCACCCTCATTCGCAACTAGATTCGATGCACAGCATGAGTAATTACACTTGAACTCCACAGACGGTTTGTCTGAGCAAAGCTTTGAAGTTACAGCTGCGGCACCCATGATCCAAAAACAGATTATAAATCATGAAAATGATTTCTATTTATAGTTTTTTTAACGTCTCGTATTTTACTGCTGGTTTCTGCCGCCTCTTTGGTTCGCGAAGTTGGTATGAAGCATGCCTGTAGGCATCGCTGCCACGATCTTCATATTTTTTAATTTCATTCAGGCCACTGGCTTGGTCTTTGTGGAAGTCGTTGTAGAAATCATTAGTTCCAATTGCTTGCTCGACTAAAAAATCGTCTCGATCCGGATCCGTGCCGACTTCTTTTTTCACACTGACTTCTTCTTGTTGGCGTCGTCCTTGTAGAGCTTTTGCAATATCTACCTCTTCGGTCAGGGCCCAAAAAGCGGTACTATATTTTGGGCTTGGGCGGTCGCGCCTTTCATTCGATGTAATCTCCTTCAATAGATCGAAAATATTGCTTCCTGGCCAGGTTTTTCCATCAAATACAATTTCCCACGACTTGTTGTACTCCAAATTTGGGTATCTTTCTGTCAGCATGTCCCAAACACGTTGTTGTCGTTCAGGAAAACGATTACTCTTCTTTTGCTTGATCTGACTTAGTTTATTTTGGAGTTGAGTGTTGTATTCAATGAGTTTTTCATATTCTGTTTTGGATGCAATTTCTCGGGGTGCGCCTTGACTTAGTCTATTAAATTCTTCTTCTGGTACAACAACGTATTTATTCATTTTAGCGACCAAGTAGTCCGCCAAACAGGCTTGATATTAGCGGTGCAGCAACGGATGCAAGGATGGGTAGAAAACCACCAACTTGAGGATTCGAGAGAAGCATATTCTTCTTCCTATTTATAGACAATTTTGTGTCTGCCAATTCACGCAACGATCTTCTGTATCGCTTTAATCGTAGATACTGTTTCGGAGAAAGATCGATATTTCCCCGGAGCACGTTGTGACTCAATTCACAGAGACAATGAATCAGTTCCTTGCCTGCACCTCGAATAATGGCCCGCCGAAGAGTGGGACGGGCTTTGGCGAGCTCTGCGAGCTCGCCGCGACAAGAACATAGTCTGGAGATTCCGTTTGTCATTTTGTTTAGCAAAAAGATGTTGGTTGCAGTGCACTGCAATTTATGCACAATATATTTATAGACAATTTCATAGCAGCTTGTACGTACATACAAATTCGGTACAGTGGTAAAGCAGTAAAGTTACGCAACAGCTACATGGATTAGACATGCAAAACGCTAGTCACATGATCGTACATTTGACAGAGCTCTTTAAAGTTTCGTATTCCAAGGAAAACAAGGCGGCCATTCTTTCCGCATAATAAACATTTAGCATTGCGAAATGGAGACTTTATTACTATTCCATTGAAAACTTCACACTCCCACTTCACCCAGCGGGACCCGGAGTATGCAATTTGGAAAAAGTTTGGCCATCTGTCTACTTCAGCGCGGTAAGTACTAGTGGTAACAACAACAGAAATTGGTTTACATTGAGGAAAAAGACGCAAAACTTGGTTGATGGAGCGACAACCGAATACAATTGCAGACAAAGAACGCTGAAAAATGTTGATTGTACATTTCCCTATTCGCAAATTGATAAGAGCTCTTGGTCTGCGAAATGTCCGTGCGCTCGCCCAGTCCAAGTCAGGCATGCGGCTCCATTTCGCGCAAAACACTCGGTTCACACACTCGACGTTCTGCAAGTAGATTTTTCGGCAGTTTTTACTTTCGTATCCTTCTTGGGGCTTTCGACCGCTTCTTTGATTCGTTGGCTGCTACTAGTTTCGATTGATGCTGTCGCTTTCTGGCCTGATTTTTAGGCACCTTTGGCAGCTTCTCCTTGACAAGCTTTGGTGGTTTCTTTGCTTTCTTGCTTACTTTCTTGGCGCCTACCTTGATTTTTGGAGGTGGCGTCCAATAGCAACGATCGAATGCCTGTTTGGCTTCTTCGACAAACTGTAGCTGTTGAATTTTTGGCATTGCGGTCAAAACAGCGTCTCGAATCACGGCCGTGTCGAGAGTAAACAGAATCCTGTAGTAGCCGCTCTTGTTTTTGTAATCCTCTACAGGCAGTCCGTTTTGGTCGTACATTTTAAAGTCGTGAGCCAGCCCAAACGCTGCACTGTCACCTCCAAACGCTGGGTTGTAGCCCAGCAGAGCTAGACTTTCGCTGGAAAGGTGCTCCGCCACAGTGTTGAAAGTGTAGGGTATGCAGCTTTCAATGTGTTTTTGTGCAATGATGATGAATTCGCGACCTTCGTTGTCAGTACGCACGCCCTTGACGATCAAAGCAGGGACCGCATTGGCCAAGTAGAGAGGTCCCTGTTCGTCATATTCAATGTCAAACGTTTCAACCCCGTTGAAGCTCGGACCTCGCGGTTTGAGTGCCAGCAGCTCTCGCTTGACGCAGTTGAAGTCTTGCACTGTCTCCATGTCTCTTGTCTGTTTAGAAAAATTTGCAGGTACGGGCGCTTGCAGATGCTCCGGGCTGGTGCTTATATACCCGAGAGTCTCAATAAGTTTTTGTTTTAATCACACGATAACGAGCTTTTTACAGAGTTGTCGTTATCGAGAATTCCGGAAAAAATGAACCTTTTGTTCCTATTTTCGGGTGCTGGCGTTGGAGGTGTGCTGAAATCCTTGCTTCAAGTTGATGGTAGTTCAAGCTTTGGCGGCCTGTTCCTCTTGTGCTTTGGCAGCCAAAAATTCCAAATCTTTTGTTGCTCCTCCCACGACGGATTATACAGATCTTGATGGTTCCGAAAACGTATTTTTTGGCGATGCTCTTCACTTAGTATCGGAGCCAGTAATCTCTCCATTCGTGCTAAATCAGCTTTGAATCTCATTTTGTCCCGTAGTTGCTCATTTATCCTGGCTGCTGCGTAGTCTTGGCTGTCGTAGGGGCCTTGATCAATTTCCTCGACCTTGGCATTGAAGGTGACTAATCGCTCGGAAATCGGTTTGCCGTGGCAAATGCACAACCAGTCAGCAGATATTTTCAAGGCCTCGTATTCGTCTTTTTCCTCGTTCGAAAATAGGGGGTAGTCTCTGGAAATCCAGCTCATTTCTTGTCAAGCACTGCTGCGTTGTTCGCACTAGTGGTGGGGATGTTATTCGAGCTTGAAAAACTGCCGAGAATCCGAGAAAAATTTGCAGGTACGGGTGCTTGCAGATGCTCCGGGCTGGTGCTTATATACCCGAGAGTCTCAATAAGTTTTTGTTTTAATTACATGTTAACGAGCTTTTTACGGTGTTGTCGTTATCGAGGATTCCAGAAAAAATGAGACTTGTACCTATTTTCGGTGCTGGCGTTGGAGGTGTGTTGAAATCCTTGCTCAAAGTTGTTGGCAGTTCATGCTTTGTCGGTCTGATCCTCTTGTGCTTTGGCAACCAAAAATTGCTTGTCAAACACTGCGTTTTCCACATGATTGGATTGTTAATTGAACTTGGTGAATTTAGATAAACGGCCGAGAATCCAAATTTTCTTATTTATAGTTTGCTGTCTGAACAAAGTTGGTTTGGCATCTTGTAAAACGAGAATATTTCATGCATAGAAGTTTGTGTTTTCAGACCTTGATGACGTGTCTGGCTATAAAGTTAGCATTGTGGCTCGACCGGGTTGTTGCGTAACACTGCTGCAGGTAGCTATAGCGGCCAGCGCAGGGCAGAGGGGTGGACAGCGACGATTTACTGGCTGACTGACTCATCATGCCTCCGCGCGCGGGGGCGCCAATTTTGTAGGGGTCACAGACAATTCTGTGCGTACACCAATTTTGGGTGTATATATGGACAGTAAATATGGAAAAGTAATAATATAGACAGTTATGGGGTGGGCGGACGCTACAATTCTGTGCGTACACCAATTTTGGGATGGACAGTAAATATGGACAAGTAATAATATGGACAGTTATGGGGTGGGTCGGCGCGCGTTAATTCTGCCAATTTTTGGTATATGGACAGTTAATTCTGCGTACACCAATGCTGCAGGGTGGGGGCGCTTCTACGTACAACAACGACGGAGCGTTAATTATTGTACTGGTCGTCGCTTCTGTACGATACAGTGTACACTGATTACATGTATAGATTTTACATGAGAGCATAAATGTCTCACATAATGACTCTGGACCAATTAGAATCGGTCTAATGTATTTAGATAGGCGTTGAATTTGCATTGGCTCTGACACCCACCTCACCTCCAAAATCGACACTTATCTGCACGATACGTAGTAGTGTCAGAGTGAAATTGTAAGAGTGTAACTCGTATGGAAGATGCATGATAATTTTAATAGGGTTATTGCCCACCGAAATTTAAGGTTACTGCTCTCCTCCAAGGACAGCGCACCTCAAGGATGAGGCCACCCAGCAGCCAGTGCGGGAACTAACATGCATGGCCTTGTTCTATAAAGCCATCGTAAGATAAGATCGCTCTTATACGCAGCTTCAATGGGGTGGAGCGTGTCTATAATTCTCTCTCCCCCTCCGTTCTGTACTTAGGCTAGTTGTGAAATTTTACCAGACTGTTTTGACTGTACAGTTTGGTATTCTTAAATTCTTATTCTTATTCGTATTCTTAAAAAAATTTATTATGTTTCTCTTGGCTGCTGTCAGCCATTTACAGGTCAAGTAGGTGCGACTGAAGCACATGACAGACAGACAGACAGACAGACAAACAGCTGCGTGGCTTCAAGATTAAGTGCAAGCAGGGACAGATTATTTTTAACTTTTAATCCTTTTGGTCTATCAGATTTTATCAACTAACGACTGCCAATCCACGCCTTTTGCTGCAGTTTGTTTGGTTAGTTTGGCCAACATTGACAGACTGCAGAGCGATAACACAGAACCCTTAAAGACCAAAGCTGCTTTTCAGACGAGCTCGTGAATGAGTCTTCGTGACCGAATAGTTAACCCTGTGGTAGGTGTGTGTAGGCCAGCTCGCATCTGTCGAGTGAATTGAATTTGAAGTTAACTGAATCCTGAGAGACCGACTTGATTGACTGCAATAATTAAAAAGGCAAGTTGCTGTACTATTCAAATTTATGTTGTATGCTGAAAGAATTTTCAACGAGTATAGTTGACACGCATCTCGAAAGGAGCACTGTAGCTCAATCTGAATTTGCTTTCAAATTAAATTCGATTTCCACGCAGTTGACTCTTCACCCAAGGTGAAGAGAAAGAAGTTGCAGTATGTCAGGTTGGGGGGAACATACAGGATGCGTCACCAGCTGGACTCCATTGGGGTATGCAGGATGCGTTACTAGCTAGACTCCATTGGGGTATGCAGGATGCGTCACCAGCTGGACTCTATTGGAACATACAGGATGCGTCACCAGCTGGACTCCATTGGGGTATGCAGGATGCGTCACTAGCTAGACTCTATTGGGGTATGCAGGATGCGTCACCAGCTGAACTCTATTGGAATATGCAGGATGCGTCACCAGCTGGACTCCATTGGGGTATGCAGGATGCGTCACTAGCTAGACTCTATTGGGGTATGCAGGATGCGTCACCAGCTGGACTCTATTGGAACATACAGGATGCGTCACCAGCTGGACTCCATTGGGGTATGCAGGATGCGTCACTAGCTAGACTCTATTGGGGTATGCAGGATGCGTCACCAGCTGGACTCTATTGGAATATGCAGGATGCGTCACCAGCTGGACTCCATTGGGGTATGCAGGATGCGTCACCAGCTAGACTCCATTGGGGTATACAGGATGCGTCACCAGCTGGACTCTATTGGGGTATGCAGGATGCGTCACCAGCTGGACTCTATTGGAACATGCAGAATGCGTCACCAGTTGGACTCCATTGGGGTATGCAGGATGCGTCACCAGCTAGACTCCATTGGGGTATGCAGGATGCGTCACCAGCTGGACTCTATTGGAACCTGCAGGATGCGTCACCAGCTGGATTCCATTGAGGTATGCAGGATGCGTCACTAGCTGCATGGACTCCATTGGAACATGCAGGATGCGTCACTAGCTGTACTCCATTGGAACATGCAGGATGCGTCACTAGCTGTACTCCATTGGAACATGCAGGATGCGTCACTAGCTGTACTCCATTGGAACATGCAGGATGCGTCACTAGCTGTACTCCATTGGAGTATGCATGATGCGTCAATAGGTCGTACTGGTAGACTCAGGTCTCATCAGCTGTGATTCTCCCAGGATCGCTTTGAGGTGCCATAGTCCAATAATTCGAGTATGAACCCTCATCAACGCACCCCTACGTCTTCTGGTCTTCGTTCAGGTTGTGGTTGTAAACCGCTTCCGATCCAAAGCCGAGAGCCTCTCTGATCTCGGCACAGGTTACTCACCGGTCCTCATTCTCCGGACAGCAGCGATGTTTTCGTCGGTGACAGCAGAAGCTGGGTGTCCTGCATCCAAGGCTGTTGCGGCCCCACTTTCACTCACCGTACCACCGAAAAACTTTGGCACGTGATGGGGCTTGGTCTCTGAAAGGAGCTCGCAGATACATCAATGCACTCTCCTGCGTGGAGATCTATTCGCTGGTCGTAAGCGACCATCATGGCACGAAAGTCGCGGTTTGTCAATTCCATTGGAGCGAGTACAGTTTGGCAGGGTGTTTTGACTTTAGAGTGATTGTGAAGAAAAATTGATAAGAGCACAGAGGCTAACATTTTATTATCAAGCATCTGAAGGGTGGTAGTATGTATGTGCATAAAAAGGCGCGCAGTTGTGACATATCTCAAAACTTTAGTACACTCCTCCAATCATCGTCTTTGAACACTGCTCTTAGGAAATTGAAAACTTTCTGGCTGTCGGCATGGCTCAGTCGTACGCGACCGTTCTCAACCTGATTTCGGCTGGATGTGTTGGCCTGATTGCCACTGCAGTTGCAGCTCTGCTCTCCAGTCAGTGCTCCCTATACGGTCTCGGCTTTCTGGGTAAGCTGTGACTGAAGCTTGCTTGAACTTGACGCGTTAAACAACGCGTTAAAACAAACATTTTGTTTTGTTTCAGGAATTATCTGCAGTGCCGCCACTTCGATCGCACTGACTTGTCAGTATTTGCGTCAAATGAGGCCGTGCAACACTCTGAGCTGGAATGGGTTCATCCAGATGGCTAAGACACGGCTGCTCACCGCTACTCTAGGCAGGTACTCGGTGTGGAACCTGAAGCGGGCGTACAGGTCTGGCAGCAGGATGCTAGCGATGCAGCACATCACTCTCATGAAGCACGTGGCACGAAGCAGGAAAACCGTTTTCGGCCGCGATCACGGGTTCGCTGAGATCCGTGGAATCGAGGATTTCCGAGTTCGAGTGCCGGTTCGCGACTATGCCGAGCTGGACAAGTACAACCAGCTGGCCTACCGAGGCGAGCCAAACGTGTTCTTCCCGGGTAGAGTCGAATTTCTCTTTAAAACCAGCGGCACCACTGGCAAAAATAAAACTTTTCCCGGAGCCAGACGCTTCTTGAAGGACTTCGCAACGGCTTTCCTGGCGACAAAGTTCTGTTTTGAAGAGTTCACTCGGAAGTCTGGGCGCAGGTGCCGCATGGCTCGCTAACTGATGACGTCGGTGCATTCAGCAGACAAAAGAAACGAATTCGGCGTGCCGACCGGACCGCTTTCAAAGTTCGTTGTGTCCCGAGGTTTGTTTTCCGAGCTATTTGCTGTACCAATAGGCTTTCTGCCTTATTCAGAGTTATGATATTCCAGGCTATTCCATTCTATTTCTACCATATACTACCACAAATGGCATCTTTGTGTCTAGCATTGCTGTTTATTGGATAAACCAAAACACTGCAGGTGACATACTCACAACTCCGGTAGAACCGTTTCAAAGAGTTCACGACGCCAAGGCTGCATTCTACATTCATGCTGTATTCGCCCTGTGGCACGACAGAATCGGAGATGTCAGCGCCTTCTACCCGACCACTCTTAGCACCTTCATTCGGTGCGTGATTGACAACTGGGACTCGGTGCTCAGCGACATCGAGAGAGGCCGTTTAAGCGCGGACAAAGTCGGGATCGAGCCCGAGCTGCTCGCAGTTCTGAACAGCCACCTCAGTCCCAAACCAGCGCGAGCTGCACAGCTTCGAGCTTTGTTCGGAGACGGACAAGACCTGAGCGGCTTCTTTGAGAAGGCATGGCCGGACATTCCGTGCGTGATGCTGGCTCGCTCCGGCTCGTTCCAGTCTTCCTACCGGTACCTGCGAAAGTACCTGGGCAATCTTCCCACATTCGGGTCTATGCTGAGTGGAAGCGAGGGCTTTGTTGGCATAAACATCAACGTGAAGGAAGTTGATTGCAATGTGCCAGAGCGCTACAATCCCATGCTCTCGCCCTCCTTCGTGGAGTTCGTCCCCGTTGACGCGGGAGGCTCTGACGTTGGTGAAGCAAAACTGGCTCATGAGCTCGAGGTCGGAGGCCTCTACGAGACTGTTCTCACCTCCTTCAAATGCTTCCGAGTGCGCTCGGGAGACGTGATTCGGATCGTTGCGATGGACAGGTGCGCTCCTGTGTTCGAGCTTTCGCACAGGTGAGATATTTAGGTGAAAAAATTCTTTGCTTTGTAACAAGGCAGTTATTAACTACCCTTATAGTAATGACATTAATATAGGTTTTGCGGCCCAATTGGGCTCGCACGCATTTAATATAATCCGAGATATGCTTGCCAAATTAATGCAGCTTTTGTCTATGGTAGCAAGGCTGGTACAGCAGCACTTATTTGATCCAACAGGCATCAATTTGGTCCATAGCGGTTATGAAACCCAATCATGAGTTACAGCTGTGTAATGCAATTTTTTGAGCAAATTTCACGGTACCATTGCAAGATGCCGTCAGAAATGCAATCTGCTCAACTATAACAAAAACAAAAAGAGCATTTTAGCATGGTTAAAACTCCGCTTCGATCACAAGCCCTTTGCGTTAGTTCGGCAGTCTAGCATATGGTCTACGATTCTCGAGCTGATCTTGCTCCTCGGCAGCAGTTGCAAATGAAGCTTTGCTTTCGTCCTCACTGCTTGAGACAGTCATACGTATATTAATATCTATGGGTGAAACCATAGAACCACTATGGACCAAATTGATGCTTGCTGAAACCTGCGTGAGCATTGCCTGCGTAACGTATCCGCATCATGGATGAAGGAATAGAAAGGATCGCTCATCTAAGAGCGAGTCTATGGCCAAAACCTACTAAACCTACTTTGGAATTTCCTCCTCGTACAAGCTTCAGCCAGTAAGAAATTTGGGGGGGGGACTATTAAATTCCATCAGCCAATGAAATTCATGGGGGGGATATCCCAATTTTAGTAGGTTTTGGCCATAGACTCGCTTTTAGATGAGCGATCCTTTCAAAAAGAGTATTGAGGTCGCCTAGTATAGAGTGCCAATAAGGATGAAAATCTGAAGCCGATTTTTAGAATCCACCCACGCCCTCCGGTCACCAAGCTTTTTAGTCTATGGCACAAGTTTTGGCTAGAATGGTGTACAAAGCCGATGCTCAGAAATATACATAGAGTGCATGAGAAAAATACAAGTAGCCAATGTAGCTGGACGAATACCATGTATGCTTAAAACGTCCTCAAGACTTTATTTCTGTATCTATACTGTAACCGTACGTACATTGATTGCATTGTGTAAGGAGAAAAGAAGTTGAGCAGGATACTTGCAGCAGAGTCGGAAAGACAAAAACATAAGTGATAAACAGGCAGAGTGAATGTCCTTGAAAGGCAGACGAAAGAAGGATACAGATGCATCAGAAACGCAGTTATTGTAATTAGCTACCGTGCACTTTAGTGGCATGGCTGTTGTTGTTCAGACGTAAGGACTATATGGCATGGGTGTTACGGAGTTGTGTATCGACGAATCGACGACGGCAACTGAGTCTGGTGACTGAGCGATGTTGTCTTGCTTATTTGATGCATGCATTTTCTAAGCGTGAAATGTCTTATATTTCTGAGCATCGGCTTTGTACACCATTCTAGCCACAACTTGTGCCATAGACTAAAAAGCTTGGTGACCGGAGGGCGTGGGTGGATTCTGAAAATCGACTTCAGATTTTCATCCTTATTGGCACTCTATACTAGGCGACCTCAAAACTCTTTGGATCCTTTCTATTCCTTCATCCATGATCCGCATGCATGTGCGTGCTCATGGGTGAGCAGGGCATGACTTACACACTTGCCTATTCATTTTAACTTTTATTTGTGGCAGCGCCAAAATCCCCTCTGCAAAGCTAATTAGCTGACTAACGCTGGTTGCCAACATTTTTTATCAAAACTGTACAGGAAGTCTCATATGCTGTCTGTTGATGCTGAAAAGACCACCGAGAACGCCCTTCAATCCTGCGTCCTACTGGCCGCTGAGAGACTCAACTGTCACGTGATTGACTTCTCGGCGGCTGAATGCTTTCTGTACGAGCCGGTGGCCGGAACCTGCCGCGGGACCAAGTACTACGCGCTGTTCGTTGAGCTCGACGGAGACAGGCGTCTCGCTGAAGACGACAAGCAGCTGGTAACGATGACTTTGCGGGCGGGACTTTCGCGGTGAGTCGTGACCCACCACAGTGACTGGATGCAGCTCTCCCCCTCTCTCTCACACAGTTTGACCAGACCCTTCGCGAGAGCTCCGAACACTACGACCAGATGAGAGTCGGCGGCCGCATCGACACGATGCAAGTGCTGCAGGTGAAACTGGGGGCGTTCGCTGCGCTGCGCCTGCAGATGATGAGGCGGAATGATGGCATCAGCGAGTTTCAGTTCAAAATGCCGAGAGTTCTCAGGAGCGAAGACAGCCTGCGGTGCCTGTTGGACGGGTGCCTGTGAGCGCTATATTTAGGAATTGTGAATCGTTGTGTACCTACAATGTGTCGCTGAACCAATTTCGGTAGCCCAATACTTGAATTTTTGCTATTGGCTTATTCATATTTGTAAAAGCCGGTTTAAATTACCGCTTAGCGGATCAAAGAATGCACAAATCAGTGCACAGTTGGCTCGGATCCCTTTTTAAATTGATCAGTGGCGCTGCTAGCGTGTGACACTTTCCAAATATATTCACTTTTGAAAATACTGCTAAACTGCATCATTAAGTAGTAAATTGAGCTGATTAATAAAAGCTCCAAGGGATTCTTTGTACGCTCGTAATCCGTTCGGTCTTTTGCGCATTTTGCGTACTGAGGGAAATACTTTCTATTGTAAGGCTGCAATTGTATAATTACTGTCGCGCAAAAAGTCACGCTTCAAGCCCGAGCACCCTGCCTATTCTGCCGCCTCGTGCACACAAGATCAAACCGGCTGCTGCCAGTGTATACTCATACTCGCAATACTCAACAAAAGGCTTTCTGTATCAATAAGTCTCACGGCTAGCAAAGATAGACCATAAAATGAGTAGGCCGCCGCACATCTCTCTCTCTCTCTCTCTCTCTCTCTCTCTCTCTCTCTCTCTGTCTCTCTCTTATATGTCGATTGTATTTGCGAGGGTTCTACAAGGTTTTCGGCTGCCTGTTTATTTGGCTGGCTGGCGATATTCTTGCTTTGCTCGCCTTTCAATAACCAAGGTTGGCCAGTTACATGCGAACGTACGAAGAGCTGCTGAATTTGGCAACGGCAGCGGCTGCCCTGCTGCTGTCCGGCCTCGCTTTTGCGATGCTGCAACTCTCCGGCGGCCCCCTCACCTTCGCCGCGTTCGGTAAGCGATTTGAACATGTTGACAAAAATCATGGGGGGGATTATAAATATACGTGTAATCCTGAATGTGGGAATGTGGCCATCCTAGAAACCAAACAGTCGTATTACCACTTCTCACAGTGGCCATGTTGGGAGCTCTTTAACGAGCTCCCAACTTTTTATGAGATACAGCTAAGCACATTTCCAGGCTGTTCATTCAAGTCTCAAAAGTGACATCTCTTTCTGTAGGGGTGTTGGCCACTCTGTCAGTCACTGCGGCCGTCGTGAGCCAATACCTACGGCTGCAGCAGCCCTGCAACACCCTCGGCTGGCGCGGCTTTTTGATGCTGTCACTTTTGAAACTGCTAGGCGTCACCTGGGCCAGGTACTCGGTGTGGGATCTGAAAAGAGCGTACAAATCCGGCAGCGCGATGCGGGCTAAGCAGCAGCAAACCCTGATGCAGTTGGTCGAGCAGAGTCGCGAGACGATTTTCGGGCAAGACCACGGCTTCGCGGAGGTGCGCGGCATCGAAGACTTTCGGGCCCGAGTTCCTGTGCGGAACTACAACGAACTGGACAAGTACAACCAGCTGGCCTACCGTGGCGAGCCGGACGTCTACTTCAAAGGCCAGCCGGACTGCCTGTTCAAGACTAGCGGCACTACGGGCAAGAACAAGACGTTCTCGGTGATTCGGCCCATCGCTGAGCGTTCGCTGATGTCCATCTTCATGCTGGTGTATTACACCAGGGAGCTGCTGGCCAGCCGCCATGGCAGGCAATATAAGCTTAAACGGCTTTTTGTGGTCAGAAATCTACCCAAAGATAGGCAGAACGAGTTCGGTGTTCCGATCGCACCACTGACTAAATATTTTCACACTCCTGGTGAGTAGCGCTGGGATACCAATTTTCAGCAGCAGGTTGGGGCTGATACACTTTTTATAGCTCGCTATTAACTAATGAGTGTAAACACTTTTTAATGCTTTTTAGTCGACATTTACACGACGCCAGTTGAAGCGTTTAAGAAGATTCACGACGCTGACACGGGATTTTACGTTCACTCCGTGTTCGCCCTGTGGCACGAGCAGATTGGCGAAGTGAACGTGTTCTTCCCCACCAACCTGATCTCTCTCGTGCGCTGCGTGAGCTCCAACTGGGACTCGGTGCTGTCTGACATTGAGAACGGCAAGCTCAGTGCTGAAAAGCTGAAGGATGTGGACAAAGAGTTGCTCAGTCTTTTAAACCAGTATCTTAGTCCGAAGCCGGAGCGAGCGGCCCAACTCAGATCCCTGTTCGGCGATGGAAAGGACTTGAGCGGTTTCTTTGAAAAGGCCTGGCCCGACGTCCCGTTTGTAATGCTCGCTCGGTCTGGCTCGTTTGAGTCGCCCTACCGTTTTCTCAAAAAGTACCTCGGAAATGTTCCGACCTTCTGTCCTTTCATAATAAGCACAGAAGGCCTGTTCGGAATAAACCTAAACTTAGAAACGGACGACCGACCGGAAACTTACCATCCTTTCTTGTCCGGCTCCTTCGTCGAGTTCATTCCAATCGACGCTGACGGCAATGACTTGGGGGAGCCGCTGCTGGCGCACGAGCTGAAGGTTGGCCAGCTCTACGAGACTGTCTCCACCTCGTTTAACTGCTTCCGGCTTCGTGTCGGTGACGTAATCAAGGTGACTAAGATGGACGGATGCGCGCCGGTCTTCGAGATATCGCACAGGTATTTTATAGAGCTCTGCTTTTCGTTAGAAACTTCTGGCAATTTGGTAGCATATCAGGAACTACAAGAAATTTCTTTACTGACATTGAATTGGGCTACCTGGATACTGATGAACGTCAACGCAAGCATATATTATACACTATTATGGCCAACGTGTGTTCCTTGACAAACTGCTTTTACCTCGTAACAGAGATCGCACGCTTGTAATTGAAACTTTCAGAAAGTCCCACGTTCTGGCCGTGCATGTCGAAAAAACAACCGAGAAGAGCCTTCAGAACTGCGTAGCTCTCGCTGCCCGCAGGCTGGGATGCGAGATCGTGGACTTCTCGGCCACCGACTGCTTTCTGTACGAGTCGATCACCGGAACGTCAAAAGAAACCAAGTTTTACATCATTTTTGTTGAGCTGGACAGCTCCAGAGTGTTGGTAGAGGATGAGCTGTTGGTGGTGAGTCTTTTTTGGAGCCTGGATGGTTTACTTTGTTTAGATTCAGTTTGTTTATTCAGGGAGTTGTAGCCGAGTGGTTAGAGCGTCGGACTAACGACTGAAAGGTGTTTTTTGTGTCCTTGAGCAAGACACTTAACTCTGCATTGCTTCAGTTCATCCAGTTGTAAAATGGGTGCCGCATTAGCTGGGGTAATTGAGGGTGTGTGCGGCGACCCCCAGTCCTTGGACTGAACAGACGTACGAGCCTTCAGATGTACGAGCCTTACAACACAATAGCTGCGGCTGAGTTGTCGGTTGCACATCTGCCATACGGCAGGTGAAATAAAATTATCAGAATAGAATTGACTGACACTTCAGGTCGCCGATCAAGGAAACCATGTAAACAAGAACTTGCATTTATGTTTGCTTCAGTTGGTACAGTAGGCAGTAGAATCGGGAGCCTAATATTCTTAACACATTTCAGTTCGACAAGGCGCTGCGCGACTCGCTGGAGGACTACAATCTGTTCAGATCGGAAGGCGACATCGACACCATGACGGTCGTGCAAGTGCAACCGGGAGCTTTTGGTACACTCCGACGCAGAATGATGGAGCTGAACCCGGACATCAGCGAGGCGCAATTCAAAATGCCCCGAGTTCTGAGGCTGGCCGAGCACGTTGAGTGCCTGCTGGAACAGCGGCTGTGACTTCCTGGTCTTAGCGGAGTTTAACAATTATTTTTTATTCAAGCACTTCATTATCAAATTTATATAACTCACGTTGATAAAACAATACAAAAATGCTTTTTACAACTCTGAAATTCACACTAAATACATGTATAAACAAACTGGATGCGAGAAAACGCGCTCATTTCATACATCATTTTTTCTGCAACTTTCTGCTTCAACCAGTTACAATAGCCTGGGATAAAATTTAAATAACCGCTTCTTCCGATGTTTTACGGCACTGCATGGTGCGCCAATGACTTCACAGACTTCACGGATTCCCACAGCCACCGTCTGGTGAAGCTACCCATGCCAAGGTCGCAAATCAGCCGCCACATCAACAGGTGGCTCCACCAGCAACGCCAGCTCCACTGGAACAGCTGCACCGCCTACAGGCAGACTCGCTCTTTAATGTCTGACCTGAACAGAAAAGTCTCTGATTATCTGATCCCACTTAACAGAACCGACCTCAGGTAGATTTGCATGATCCTAACCGGTCAGGGATTCTCCCAGAGACGTATCTCGCTGCAAACCGGCTGCCCTCCCACCTGTCTTTTCTATGACATTAGACTGGAGCATCACGTCACCTTCTGCCGTTACTTCAATAAGGCGCGGCACAAACAAACACCTCGGCCACCCCCAGTGCAGTGGATGGACCGAGCTGACTACCCCGGACAACATCCGTGACCTTCGCGCCTTCGTCCGAGAGACCGGCCGGATGAGGGTCGCCGATGCCTTCTTGCGGGGGCTGGGCCCACCTCAAAGGTTAAGCCTTGGTTTCTTTTAACTTGGGGTTGCGATAGGGCGATAGCGATCAGACGACTTTTGCATCGAATTTCATTTCTATGTACATTAGTCACGTGATTTAATGATTATTTTATGACAGTAGGAATGCAGATCAGCATTTGGAAGAATAAAAAGAAATTTGCTCCTAATAAATATTTATAAGATAGAACTTATATGCGTTTCTCATGATCATTTTACAAAGTAATGGATAGGCTCCATTTCACTCGAGTGAGCGCCTTTTCACTTGCGTGAGCACCATTTAACTTGAGTGAGCGCGAGTTCACTTGAGTGAGCACCATTTTACTTGACCAAGCGCCGTTTAACTTGAGTGAGCGCCATTTCACTTGAGTGAGCGCCATTTCACTTGCGTGAGCACCATTTAACTTGAGTGAGCGCGAGTTCACTTGAGTGAGCGCCATTTCACTTGAACAAGCGCCGTTTAACTTGAGTGAGCACCATTTCACTTGAGCGAGCGCCATTTCACTTAAGTGAGCATTATTTCACTTAAGCGAGCACCATTTCACTTGAGTAAGCGCCATTTACTTGAGTGAGCGAAATTTCACTTGAGCAAGCGCCGTTTAACTTGATCAATTGAGTGAGCGCCATTTCACTTGCGTGAGCACCATTTAACTTGAGTGAGCGCGAGTTCACTTGAGTGAGCGCCATTTCACTTGCGTGAGCACCATTTAACTTGAGTGAGCGCGAGTTCACTTGAGTGAGCGCCATTTCACTTGCGTGAGCACCATTTCACTTGAGCGAGTGCCATTTCAGTTGAAATGGCGCCAGCGTCAGGGGCGCCATATTCTTTTGCCAGCCGATTAGAGGGTGGGGGCACGGACCCCCTTGCTCCCACCCTGGCTATACACTTGTAAGCATCAGTAACCAGTATCAGATGAGCAACATCAAATCACACATCTGATGCAAAAAAGCGACAAAAGCAGGTAATTTTGCCAATCGAATTCCTCAATATGTTTGTTATCCGAGACCAGATAAGATTGATTAGGCAGCAAGTTATGAGCGCACATTAACAGCGAGTGTTTGTTTTTCTTAGGTGTTTTAATTAGAAGTCCTTGAGGTGAAACAGCAAAAAAAACATATTTTTATCATGTTTCCAGACACTATTTAGCTATCCTAGTTTTAGTTCGGCAACTTGTTTCTATCCAAACAGTTATCGGCTTGGAGCAGCGGGGCAGGTGAGCTGTTTGAGCACTGTGAGACGCGCACAGACTGTCGCAATTGTCAGTTTCAATTCAGTTGAGGAGGCTGCATTTTGAGACACGGTGAGGCTGCTAGAGAGATTGGGTTGAAGAAAAGCTGAGCATGGAGACAATTTTGCCGGGGCGGGAGAGAGAGAGAGCCAACGGACTCGAAGCAGCGGGCAGAGTTAACGCAGAAGACACGCTGCTGCTTTCACGCGAAATTGCTTTGCTCGCAATTGCTTTGAATTTCTCTGCCTCCCTTTCAGTCTCTGCCTTCAGCCAATTGATTAATTGGGCCCCGAGCCTACAGGTAGAGCTTGGCTCGGCAGGCACCATTTCGGCAGAAAGACACTGAAACGAGAGTTCTTCTTTCCAGCCGATAGCAGCAGGCACTGATAAGGCCCGGCCTCATTTGGCTTCTGTAAACTTCATTCAAATTTGCTGTATTTCCCGCCCGTGCCATGACCTCGGCCTCCATTCCAAGCCGGCGCTCGCTTGACGTCCAGTTGGGGCCGGCGGCTGCCGGGGACCACGACGACTACAACGGCACCTGCGAGTCTTCTTCCACTGCTGCTGCAGCCGCCAGCGTTGACGAGCTTCGCGCGCCGACCAGCCGACGAACGCCGCGTCAGTCGAAGATGGCGACGACCCGGGTGCGCTGGAGCCGCATGGCCGCCCCGCCGGGACAGCCGCCCGCTGCACCGCCGCCTCAGCTGGAGCCGCCGCCTTCGCTGGCGTTGCTGGCCACCGGCTCGACTGCCGCGGCGAGCCTCTGCCAGCTGGTCGATTTCGGCGAGACTCGCGACCTGATTCGGCGACAGCGGGAGACGGCGAAGCAGCTGGAAGAGGTGCAGAGCATCGTGAGCCACCTCAGCCTGGAGCAGGAGAACGGTCAGGTAATGTGCGACACGGTTGAAATTGTCGCCACTGGGCGGGACAATGCCAAGCCAAGCTCCGAACCAAGCGCACTGCGATCGGGGACTTGTCGGGCCAGTTAACTAGAAACGTCGATACATCCCAGGGGATAAATGGAAAAAAATTATTAGGATTTCATTTGGACTTAAAGCTCTAGAATGGGGTAATTTTGTAGCTACATACAAGTCGTATCGACCAGCACTGCTTCCTACTTTTTAAGTAGTCCTTGTAATATTCATAGTGGTGCCTGAAAATAGACGCGGCAAAATTTCCGATTACAACGCAGTTTTACCAAACGCAGGACTTCCGCCAGCAAGCAGCCGACTGGGCAACCTTCCGCAAGCAGCCCAACTCCCAGTTCAAGCAGTACGTCTTCCAGTCTCCGGGCCGAGTGCCCGCGCTGCCAGCTGCCGACAGCGACGAGGCTGTTGGAGTCTGGCAGACTCAGCATCAGAACTGGCTGCAGCATCCACAGCATCATCGGCAGCAGCATCAGCAGGCGTCGCTGCAGAGGTCGCGGACCAGCCTTGGCGCGGTGGCCGGCCGTCCGCTTGGGGCAGCCGGTCTGCGGCGCTCCGAGCGGGGGTCGCTGAGCCGCGAGCTCACGCGGGCGTCCATGGCGGCGGCCCCCGGCTGGCAGCCCGGGCTGTGGCTGCAGGGCTGTTCGACTGACGGGGCCCGCGACGAGCCCGGCTCGCTGTATGGACAGTTCGCCCACAGGAAGTCAAAAACCTTCCGACTGTCCTGAGGGCTAAAACTAATCATTTCTCACCCATATAAAACTCAAATTGCAAATTTGCTACAGACTGCGGTTTTCGCTCCGAAATTTGATGGCAAGTTTTCAGTTTTTTTAGCACTGAACTTCGAGCCTAAGCGTTTCGTCTAAAGTGCATTCACAAGTTTTTTTTCGAGAAAAATGTTTTAGAGAGTGGCAAAGCTAAAAAATACAGTTGTGTTTTCTAAACGGGTTTAGCAAAAAAGATAGATAGATACCGACAAACCATTTTTAGTATATGGACTAGCAATCTAGTGCGGCCCCCCTTCGGGGCGCCCAATAAGAATGAAGCAAAAATAGTTTATGGAAATCAATGAAAAAGCACATTTTCTTAAAAACCAAGTCCTTCATCACTTTTAAAAATCACCTTATTCATTTAAAATTGTCATGGACAATGATATTTGCTATGAATCTCTTTTTTTCTAAAATTAACAAACAGACAACAAAATATAGCTTTCACAAAGATCACAGTCATTACCCCTAAATAGAAAATATTCCCAAGACAGCAAGCATCCCCCCAGTAGCAAGCACCCTCCTCCAAAAGTAAACAACCGCAGATAGCAAGCATCCCCTAATACTCCTAGCAAGCATCTACCCAGATAGCAAGCATCCCCTAATACTCCTAGCAAGCATCCACCCAGATAGCAAGCATCTGCAGATAGCAAGCATCTTGTAGATAGCAAGCATCCCCCAAATAGAAGCATCTCCCGGATAAAAGCATCCAGCCAAATAGCAAGCATCCCCCAAATAATGTAGAAGCATCCTTCCAGATAGCAAGCATCCCCCAAATAATGTAGAAGCATCCTTCCAGATAGCAAGCATCCTGCAAATAGCAAGAATCCCTAAATAGCAAGCATCCCTGGATAGAAATAATCCTATACATGTAGCCAAGCTTATCAAGCGCAGTAATCCTTGGCTATCGAGTGCAGTAATCCTTGGCTATGGAGTGAAGTAATCCTTGGCTATGGAGTGAAGTAATCCTTGGTTTATTAAGACCAATAATCTTTGGCTTATCGAGTGCAGTAATCCTTGGTTTATTAAGACCAATAATCTTTGGCTTATCGAGTGCAGTAATCCTTGGTTTATTAATAGCAATAATCCCTGGCTTCTCAAGTGCAGTAATCCTTGGTTTTCCAAGTTTAGTAATCCTTGGTTTATTAATAGCAATAATCCTTGGCTTATCGAGTGCAGTAATCCTTGGTTTATTAATAGCAATAATCCTTGGCTTATCGAGTGCATTAATCCTTGGTTTATTAATAGCAATAATCCTTGGCTTATCGAGTGCAGTAATCCTTGGTTTATTAACAGCAATAACCCTTGGCTTATCGAGTGCAGTAGTCCATGGTTTATTAATAGCAATAATCCTTGGCTTATCGAATGCAGTAATGCTTGGTTTATTAATAGCAATAATCCTTGGCTTATCAAGTGCATTAATCCTTGGTTTATTAATAGCAATAATCCTTGGCTTATCGAGTGCAGTAATCCTTAGTTTATTAATAGCAATAATCCATGGCTTATCGAGTGCAGTAATCCTTGGTTTGCCAAGTGCAGTAATCCTTGGCTTATCGAGTGCAGTAATCCTTGGTTTATTAATAGCAATAATCCTTGGCTTATCGAGTGCAGTAATCCTTGGTTTATTAATAGCAATAATCCTTGGCTTATCGAGTGCAGTAATCCTTGGTTTATTAATAGCAATAATCCTTGATTAATCAAGTGCAGTAATCCTTGGTTTGCCCAGAGCAATAGTCCTTGGTTTATTGAGTGCAGTAATCCTTGGTTTATTAATAGCAATAATCCTTGGCTTATCGAGTGCAGTAATCCTTGGTTTATTAATAGCAATAATCCTTGGCTTATCGAGTGCAGTAATCCTTGGTTTATTAATAGCAATAATCCTTGATTAATCAAGTGCAGTAATCCTTGGTTTGCCCAGAGCAATAGTCCTTGGTTTATTGAGTGCAGTAATCCTTGGTTTATTAATAGCAATAATCCTTGGCTTATCGAGTGCAGTAATCGTTGGTTTGCCAAGTGCAGTAATCCTTGGTTTATTAATAGCAATAATCCTTGGCTTATCGAGTGCAGTAATCCTTGGTTTATTAATAGCAATAATCCTTGATTAATCAAGTGCAGTAATCCTTGGTTTGCCCAGAGCAATAGTCCTTGGTTTATTGAGTGCAGTAATCCTTGGTTTATTAATAGCAATAATCCATGGCTTATCGAATGCAGTAATCCTTGGTTTAATAATAGCAATAATCCTTGGCTTATCGAGTGCAGTAATCATTGGTTTATTAATAGCAATAATCCATGGCTTATCGAATGCAGTAATCCTTGGTTTATTAATAGCAATAATCCTTGATTAATCAAGTGCATTAATCCTTGGTTTATTAATAGCAATAATCCTTGGCTTATCGAGTGCAGTAATCCTTGGTTTATTAATAGCAATAATCCATGGCTTATCGAGTGCAGTAATCCTTGGTTTGCCAAGTGCAGTAATCCTTGGTTTATTAATAGCAATAATCCATGGCTTATCGAGTGCAGTAATCATTGGTTTATTAAAAGCAATAATCCTTGGCTTATCGAGTGCAGTAATCCTTGGTTTAATAATAGCAATAATCCTTGATTAATCAAGTGCAGTAATCCTTGGTTTAATAATAGCAATAATCCTTGATTAATCAAGTGCAGTAATCCTTGGTTTGCCCAGAGCAATAGTCCTTGGTTTATTGAGTGCAGTAATCCTTGGTTTATTAATAGCAATAATCCATGGCTTATCGAGTGCAGTAATCCTTGGTTTATTAATAGCAATAATCCTTGATTAATCAAGTGCATTAATCCTTGGTTTATTAATAGCAATAATCCTTGGCTTATCGAGTGCAGTAATCCTTGGTTTGCCAAGTGCAGTAATCCTTGGTTTATTAATAGCAATAATCCATGGCTTATCGAGTGCAGTAATCCTTGGTTTATTAATAGCAATAATCCTTGGCTTATCGAGTGCAGTAATCATTGGTTTATTAATAGCAATAATCCTTGATTAATCAAGTGCAGTAATCCTTGGTTTGCCAAGAGCAATAGTCCTTGGTTTATTGAGTGCAGTAATCCTTGGTTTATTAATAGCAATAATCCTTGGCTTATCGAGTGCAGTAATCCTTGGTTTGCCAAGTGCAGTAATCCTTGGTTTATTAATAGCAATAATCCTTGGCTTATCGAGTGCAGTAATCCTTGGTTTATTAATAGCAATAATCCTTGATTAATCAAGTGCATTAATCCTTGGTTTATTAATAGCAATAATCCTTGGCTTATTGAGTGCAGTAATCCTTGGTTTATTAATAGCAATAATCCTTGGCTTATCGAGTGCAGTAATCTAAGTTTTGTTTTATTAAAGGACTAAATGTTTTATCCTATATACTAAAAATGAAATGTCTGTAACTAACTAGCTATGCGATAGATATCAGAAAAAATGGCTCAACCGATTTTCTTCAAACTTGCACCATTCGATCAGAAATTTTCCTGGGACGGTACATGCATCTTGGCTAAGAAATTGCTCAATGTTAAAGGGATTAAATATTCGAAAAACATGCTTTTTTGCAAAGGTCAAGCAGCTCTTTCGACCTGAAATGCATTGTAAGAATGCTAGAGAAAAAACTGACTGGCTGAATTACGATTGTGATAAAGATTGCATCACAACAAGTTGAAAACAGTGCCACAGAAACGCACACAAGACTTCATTGAAATTGCGTAACCATATTGCTAACTTGAATTTAGACTGATACTGGCTGACTGAGAAATTGATTATGTCATAACTTTTTACTCTAACCGACTTGCTATAAGAATTTATTATAAGGGCCACAATTCAAGTTCTCCGATTGAAAAGAGATAGCCGGATGCAAACAAACTGGAATGCTAATGTAGCGACCTTGGTTCGAATCTTAGTAGTGAAAAATGTTTTTTTTATTAAAACACCTTAAAAACACAAAATTCTAAACATTAAAGAGCCACCATTTCAAACATTAAAGAGCCACAATGTCAAACATTAAAGAGCCACCATTTCAAACCTATAAGAGCCACCATGTCGAACATTAAAGAGCCACCATTTCAAACATTAAAGAGCCACAATGTCAAACATTAAAGAGCCACCATTTCAAACCTAAAAGAGCCACCATGTCGAACATTAAAGAGCCACCATGTCGAACATAAAAGAGCCACCATATCAAACATAAAAGAGTTACCATGTCAAACATTAAAGAGCCACCATGTCGAACATTAAAGAGCCACAATGTCAAACATTTAAGAGCCACCATTTCAAACCTAAAAGAGCCACCATGTCGAACATTAAAAAGCCACCATGTCAAACATTAAAAAGCCACCATGTCAAACATTAAAGAGCCGCCATGTCAAACATAAAACAGACACCATTAAGAACATTAAAGAGCCACCATGTCGAACATAAAAGAGCCACCATGTAGAACATAAAAGAGTCACCATGTCAAACATTAAAGAGCCACCATGTAAAACATTAAAGAGCCACCATGTCGAACATAAAAGAGGTACCATGTCAAACATTAAAGACCCACCAGGTCAAACATGAAAGTGCCACCATGTCAAATATTAAAAAGCCACCATGTCAAACATTAAAGAGCCACCAGGTCAAACATGAAAGTGCCACCATATAAAACATTAAAGAGCCACCAGGTCAAACATATACATGACTCCATGTCAAACATATACGTGACTCCATGTCAAGCATTGAAGAGACACCATGTCGAACATAAAAGAGCCACCATGCAAAACATAAAAGAGCCACCATGTCTAACATTAAAGAGCCACCATGCAAAACATAAAAGAGCCACCATGTCTAACATTAAAGAGCCACCATGTCAAACATATACATGACTCCATGTCAAACGTTAAAGAGACACCATGTCAAACATTGAAGAGCCACCATGTCAAACATTTAAGAGCCACCATGTAAAACATATACGTAACTCCATGTCAAACATTAAAGCGACACCATGTCGAACATAAAAGAGCCACCATGTCGAACATTAAAGAGCCACCATGTCGAACATAAAAGAGCTACCATGTCAAACATTAAAGAGCCACCATGTTAAACATAAAAGAGCCATCATGTCAAACATATAAGTGACTTTATGTCGAACATTAAAGAGCCACCATGTCTAACATTAAAGAGCCACCATGTCCAACATTAAAGAGCCACCATGTCAAAAATTAAAGAGCCACCATGTCTATCATTAAAGAGCCATCATGTCAAACATTAAAGAGCTACTTTGTCTAACATTAAAGAGCCACCATGTCAAACATTAAAGAGCCACCATGTCAAACATAAAAGAGCCACCTTTTTGAACATTAAAGAGCCACCATTTCGAACATTAAAGAGCCACCATGTTAAACATTAAAAAGCCACTTTGTCAAACATAGAAGAGCCCCATGTCAAACATAGAAGAGCCCCCATGTCAAACATAGAAGAGCCCCCATGTCAAACATAGAAGAGCCACTATGTCAGACATTGAAAAGCCACCGTATCAAACATAAAAGAGTTAACATGTACGAGCGTAGAACATAAAAGAGCCACCCTGTTAAACATAAAAGATACACAATTTCAAACGTAAAAATAAGCGAATTTTAAAGGAGCCGCTATAATGCTAAGGAAATTGTCGCACTAGCTACTTATTGTCTGGTGGATGCTTGCTATTTGGGGATGCTATCTATCTTGGGGATGCTTGCTATCTGGGGGATGCTTGCTATCTGGGGGATGCTTGCTATCTGGGGGATGCTTGCTATCTGGGGGATGCTTGCTATCTGGGGGATGCTTGCTATCTGGGGATGCTTGCTATCTGGGGGATGCTTGCTATCTGGGGGATGCTTGCTATCTGGGGATGCTTGCTATCTGGGGGATGCTTGCTATCTGGGGGATGCTTGCTATCTTGGGGATGCTTGCTATCTTGGGGATGCTTGCTATCTGGGGGATGCTTGCTATCTGGGGGATGCTTGCTATCTGGACGATGCTTGCTATCTGGGGATGCTTGCTATCTGGGGGATGCTTGCTATCTGGGGATGCTTGCTATCTGGGGGATGCTTGCTATCTGGGGATGCTTGCTATCTGGGGGATGCTTGCTATCTGGGGGATGCTTGCTATCTGGGGGATGCTTGCTATCTGGGGGATGCTTGCTATCTGGGGGATGCTTGCTATCTTGGGGATGCTTGCTATCTTGGGGATGCTTGCTATCTGGGGGATGCTTGCTATCTGGGGGATGCTTGCTATCTTGGGGATGCTTGCTATCTGGGGATGCTTGCAATCTGGGGGATGCTTGCTATCTGGGGGATGCTTGCTATCTGGGGGATGCTTGCTATCTAGGGGATGCTTGCTATCTGGGGATGCTTGCTATCTAGGGGATGCTTGCTATCTAGGGGATGCTTGCTATCTGGGGATGCTTGCAGTCTTGGGATGATTTCTTTTTGCAATGCACTTCATTTGAGCAGTTTGTCTGTTGTCTTTTTGAAGGATTTTTGGCTGTCTTTTTGTTACTTGTAGAAAACAGAGATTCTATCCAGATGTCCCCCATCGTCTTATATACTAAATCTCTAATCTATGTCTGTCTGTCCGTGTAAAACGCTCTACAGACTGCAATTCTTGACCAATTTTGATTGCGTTTTCACCAAAAAGTTGCAACTCAACCAAGGATTGTATGGTTAACATTTCTTTTATCTGCTTCAATTCTAAAGGTCTTAAATATTCAAAAAACTGTATTTTCCCTATCTAATTAGTGTATTTTTCTCGCAGTGAGAGCTCGAAAAATAATAATACGTCTATGGCCATAGACTAAACTTTAACTTCTTGAGCTGATGCTACGAGCTATAAATAATTAAATTATTCGCAAGCTTCAGAGTATGCACGTGGGAGATAAAAATATATTAAATTAATTTTCATTTATTTTTAGCTTGTGCCTGGACTAATCGAACATTTTTTGATTAAAAGCAACTACTAGCAATTTAAGCCCCCCGTTGGGGGACGCAAGAATGACGCCAAGTGGTTTTTATTTTGGCCAATGAGTAATAACCTTACTTATTATTCAAAATCCATTAATCAAAACTTACTTTTTCTCATTTTTGGCAAAAATAAATTGCCATGAATCAAAACCTTCACCAGCCAAAGGCTAACTGGGAGGAATTGCTGAGTTGTCAAGGCTTACTAGGGGAATTTCTGAGATTTCAAGGTTTACTGGGGAATTGCTGAGTTGTCAAGGCTTACTGGGAGAATTGCTGAGACTTCAAGGCTTACTGGGGGAATTTCTGAGATTTCAAGGTTTACTGGGGGAATTGCTGAGTTGTCAAGGCCTACTGGGAGAATTGCTGAGACTTCAAGGCTTACTGGGGGAATTTCTGAGATTTCAAGGTTTACTGGGGGAATTACTGAGACTTCAAGGCTTACTGGGGGAATTTCTGAGATTTCAAGGTTTACTGGGGGAATTGCTGAGTTGTCAAGGCTTACTGGGGGAATTTCTGAGATTTCAAGGCTTACTCAGGAAATTGCTGAGATTTCAAGGCTTTCTTGGATGAATTGCTGAGTTGTCAAGGCTTACTGGGGGAATTGCTGCAATCTCGAGGCTTACTGGACTGGGAGAATTGCGTAGATGCCAAGGCTCGAGTTTAATTGCTGCAATGTCAAGGCTTACTGGGGGATTTCTGAGATGTCAAGGCTTAATGGGGTAATTGCTGCGATGTCGAGGCTTACTGGGGAAATTTCTGAGACTTCAAGGCTTACTGGGGGAATTTCTGAGATTTCAAGGCTTACTCAGGAAATTGCTGAGATTTCAAGGCTTTATTGGATGAATTGCTGAGTTGTCAAGGCCTACTGGGGGAATTGGTGAGTTGTCAAGGCCTACTGGGGGAATTGCTGAGACTTCAAGGCTTACTGGGGGAATTTCTGAGATTTCAAGGTTTACTGTGGGAATTGCTGAGTTGTCAAGGCTTACTGGGGGAATTGCTGAGATGTGAAGGCTTACTGGGGGAATTGCTGAGTTGTCAAGGCCTACTGGGGAATTGTGAGAAGTCAAGACTTACTGGAGGAATTACTGAGATTCGAGACTTACTGGGGAATTACTGAGACTTCAAGGCTTACTGGGGGAATTGCTGAGATTTCAAGGCTTTCTTGGATGAATTGCTGAGATGTCAAGGCTTACTGGGGAAATTGCTTAGACTTCAAGACTTACTGGAAGAATAACTGAGATTCGAGACTTACTGGGGAGTTACTGAGATTTCAAGGCTTACTGGGGGGAATTGCTGAGATGTCAAGGCTTACTGAGAGGAATTGCTGAGATGTCAAGGCTTACTGGGGAAATTATTGAGATGTTATCAAGGCTTATGGCATATTGAGCTCCTGCTGCGGACCAGAATATGCCCAGGCCAATGACGATATGCCCTAAGAGTTTGTGCTTGAAAGGATAAGTACTATTTGCTGAATGAGAAAGGGTTTTGGGCTGATGAAGGAAACTTTGGCTGGTGAAGGTTTTGATTCATGGCAATTTATTTTTGCCAAAAATGAGAAAAAGTAAGTTTTGATTAATGGATTTTGAATAATAAGTAAGGTGATTACTCATTGGCCAAAATAAAAACCACTTGGCGTCATTTTTGCGCCCCCCATCGGGGGGCGAAGATTGCTAGTTAAAGGACTAAATATTTAATAAAAGCTTTTAATAAAAAAATTTATACTACTACTTTTAAACTACTTAGATTCGAACCTAGGTCGCTGCATTAGCAGTCTGGTCTGTTCAGCTCTAGTCTAGCTCTCATCGAAGTTATCAGTGAATTTGTACCACTTATATAATTCAACACTCACACCAAGTCAGGTAGAGTTAAAAGTCACACGAAGCAGTTATGACATAATCAATTTCTTAGGCAAGTCAGTACCAGTGTCTATGAAAGTTAACAATATGGTTACGTAATATAAATTCAGTACTGCGCTATGCTTTCACACTCAAAGCTGTGACGCAATTCAATTGAGTGTCAAATTCAGCCAGTACACAGACGATAAACAAAGTGTATTGTGATGCAATCTATTTTAGAATCAGAATTCAACCAGTCAGTTTTTCTGCTAGCATTCTTACAATGCATTTCGATGCTTGACCTTTGCAAAAAAGCATGTTTTTCGAATATTTAATCCCTTTAGTATCGAGCAATTTCGAATATTTAATCCCTTTAGTATCGAGCAATTTCTTAGCCACGATGCATGTACCGTCCCGGGAAAATTTCTGATCGAATGGTGCAAGTTTGAAGAAAATCGGTTGAGCCGTTCGGGAGAAAATCAATTACAAGCAAGCAACCAAGCATTTCATTTTTAGTATATTACGAGTGGAACTCCTCCTTCGGAGGAGAAAGGGGAAGAACTCCCATCACCGGAATTCCATTCCCTGTAATATCCATCAACTGAAATTCCATGTCTTGAACCCTATCTTCCAAATCGTCTCCAAATTCTTTACAAAACTTTTCAAAGACCATAGCTCAAAGACTCTCACGTCTCTCATATCTCCTCTCTCCTCTCTTCGCTATTATCGTGACTCTCTTCTCTCTCTTCTCTCTCCTCTCTCTCATCTCATCTCTATCCCTACTCCCTTATTTATTTCTTGTCCCTCGTCTTTCGTCTGTACCTTCTCCTGTCTCTTGTCTCCTCTCTTCTCTCATCTCTCCTCTTCACTCCTGTCTCCTGTCTCCTCTCTTCTCTCTTATCTCTCCCTCTTCCCTCCTCTCTCATATGTCATCTCTACTCACTTATCTATCAACTTATCTTATCTCTCTATTCTCCCTTCGTTGCTCCTTTCATCTTCTCCCCTTTCTTCTCTAATCTCTAATCTCTTCTCTCTTATGTTCTCACTCATCTCTTCTCATCGCATCTCTAATCTCTCCTCTCCTCACTACTTTCCTCTCTTAACTCTCTCATCTCTGATCCTCCATTTCTTTCCTCTCTCCTCTCTCCTCTCTCTCTTCTCTTTTCGCTTCTCTCTCCTCTCTCTCCTCTCATCTCTACTCCCTTATTTATCTCTTCTCCCTCGTCTTTCGTCTGTACCCTCTCCTGTCTACTCTCCTATCTTCTCTCTCATCTCTCCCCTTTTCTCTCCTCTCTCATATCTCATCTCTACTTACTTATTTATTGTCTCCGCTCTACTTTCTCTCTTCTCTCTGCTCTCATTTCTCGTATCTCTTATACGCTCTCACCCTCTCCTTTCTTATCTACCATCTTTCTTCCCTTTCTACTGCATCACCTGTCTCCTCTCCTCTCTTTTCTCTCCTCTCATCTCCCCTCATCTCTTCTCTAATCTCGAATCTCTCCTCTCTCATATCTCTTCTCTACTCACTTATCTATTCTCTCTACTCTGCTCCCCTTTTACACTTTCCTATATGCTCTCACTCTCACCCTCTCCTTTCTTATCTCCTGTTTCTTACACTCCTTTCTACCACCTGTCTCCTCTCGTTTCTCTCCTCTCTGCACTCTCATCTTTACCCTCTTCTTTTTCCTCACTACTTTCTTCTCTTAAATCTCTGATCTCTGATCTTTCATCTCTCTCCTCTCAACTCTCACCTCTCTCCTCTCTTTCCTCTCTTCTATTGCCTCTGTGCGCTCTTATCCATCTTTTCTTCTCTGTCCTGTCTCCTCTCTGCTATCTCATATCTCCTCTCTCATATCCTCTCCCTTCATCTCCTCTTCTCTTTTCTCTTCCTTCGTTCCCGCCTTACTCCCCTCTTCTCTCCCATCTGTCATGTCTAATCTCTCCATTCATTTCTACTCTGTTTTCTATCATCTCATCTCTCTTCTCTTTTCATTCTTCTCTTTACTCTCTTCTCTGACTGATTGAAGATGCCAAATCCATCAAGATCCTCTCCGCGAAGCAGAAAAATCCTGTCCGTGCAACTGAAAACCATCGAAATCCTCTCCGTGAAACTGGACTCCTTCGAAATCCTCTCCTTGAAACTTAAATCCATCAAAATGGTCTCCATAAAACAGAAATCAATCATAAATTATCTCCGCGAAACAGAAATCCTCTCCGTGAAGCTGAACATCATCGAAATCCTCTCCGTGAAACTGAACATCATCGAAATCCTTTCCACGAAAGTGAACGCCATCGAAATCCTCTCCACGAAACTGAACACCATCGAAATCCTCTCCACGAAACAGAAATCCTCTTCGTCAAAATTAAAACATTGAAATCGTCTCCGCTAAACTGGACTCAATCGAATTTTTTCCGTCAAACAACTCAACTCTCCGGATTCATTGGTTAGGGTTAGGGTTAGGGTTAGGGTTAGAACTACGCACAGGTTTGTGTTAAAAGGCACTGATAAAAATATTGAACTAATTGAATCAATTCATTGCGCAACTGATTTCACAGTCAGTCAGTCAATCTAAATCAACCCTCCAATACACAGCAGCAGTGAGAAGTTGAACCCTCCCCCAACTTTATCTATTACGTCTCGCAAAACTGAGTACAATTTTTGCAGAAAGTTAAAAGTATGGAAATAGTTTTTCAAATGCTGTGCTTTTTCTTTTCATATTTAAAGCAAACAACTTATATCCCCGAACTCAGCGTTGCAAGATCTTTCCAGCAATATAAGTTTCTCCTCTCAAAGTTTAAAACTCGAGGAACAGTTAGCGTTTGAAATTTACCGATTTCCCGACTTCTTGCTAGAGAAGCTCGCAAGTTTATTCATTGAATTTCACTGCCCAGCTAATACACAGGGCCGATAATAAAACCAATTGAATCTCGGCACAGTTCTATCTATCTTTTTACACTGTACAACAGCTATGTACACTCAGTCCAAGCCCAACCCCCGTTACGGGGGAAGCATTAAATTTAACTCAACCCGCCAACACGCGGGGGGTTTTATTTGCATTGAACGTAGAACACGCGCACCCACCACCCCTCAATACACAGCGGCCCGCGGGCGGAGGTTGGGGTGGCTATTTTTACAAACTGGCTGAAGCCCCAGGCAGAGTGGCAAAAGAAGGTTATTGGGGGTCAAAAAAGCAGTTTACACTGCGGTGATTCATTTATTTAATCTCAATATTATCTCCAGCCAATCACTCAATATGAAAATCAGTCTATAGCCCATGCACCTCCCCAAATGCACAGGGAGAGTCTAGGCTTGTGCATTGCACAGTCAGAATTGAAATTAATGAAACCCCTCCCCAGCCACTTAACGTTTTCACAATTGAAATCAAGAAATTTTCTATGACAAATTGCTCTGATGCAGTTGAGATTTCGGAACAGAAAATTATACCATTCTGTTCAGTTTTTCAAACTCTTTCCAACGGTGTGATTCACTTTTCTGTAGCTTGAAAATTAAAAGCAGAAATTAAGGTGCAAGTTTTCCCGTTTCTTACTTGCAGAGCGCAATGTACACTCTGTGATGCGTTAAAAAATCAAGCCATCCATTCTCGCGCAGTGTGCACCTCCACCCCTTTTTAACACTGAGCAAGTAGGCCGCCAATTCTCAAGTGCCGGCGACCCTCCCCCAGCTGAAATGAAATACACTGCAGAGATAGGAGAAAAGTTGTGGCGCAACCATACAAAATAGCGTCAAGTGGGAAGTCCATGGAATGCGATATATAGACATCTGGTCTGGCTGTCTGGTTTGTGCTGTTTTCTGCTTTTTTGAAGCACTTAAAATTGAAATTTGAAAATGAATTTTAAATTGTAGCATCGTCGGGACATTTGACATGTTTTGGTACCGGTTTGAAAGTTGAGTTGCAAGAATCCTAGGAGGAGATCGTCGACAAACCCGGCCCACCGGCCCACCCTACCACCGGACCACGACGTCAGCTTTAGTATATAGATGGAACTCCTCCTTCGGAGGAGAAAGGGGAAGAACTCCCATCACCGGAATTCCATTCCCTGTAATATCCATCAACTGAAATTCCATGTCTTGAACCCTATCTTCCAAATCGTCTCCAAATTCTTTACAAAACTTTTCAAAGACCATAGCTCAAAGACTCTCACGTCTCTCATATCTCCTCTCTCCTCTCTTCGCTATTATCGTGACTCTCTTCTCTCTCTTCTCTCTCCTCTCTCTCATCTCATCTCTATCCCTACTCCCTTATTTATTTCTTGTCCCTCGTCTTTCGTCTGTACCTTCTCCTGTCTCTTGTCTCCTCTCTTCTCTCATCTCTCCTCTTCACTCCTGTCTCCTGTCTCCTCTCTTCTCTCTTATCTCTCCCTCTTCCCTCCTCTCTCATATGTCATCTCTACTCACTTATCTATCAACTTATCTTATCTCTCTATTCTCCCTTCGTTGCTCCTTTCATCTTCTCCCCTTTCTTCTCTAATCTCTAATCTCTTCTCTCTTATGTTCTCACTCATCTCTTCTCATCGCATCTCTAATCTCTCCTCTCCTCACTACTTTCCTCTCTTAACTCTCTCATCTCTGATCCTCCATTTCTTTCCTCTCTCCTCTCTCCTCTCTCTCTTCTCTTTTCGCTTCTCTCTCCTCTCTCTCCTCTCATCTCTACTCCCTTATTTATCTCTTCTCCCTCGTCTTTCGTCTGTACCCTCTCCTGTCTACTCTCCTATCTTCTCTCTCATCTCTCCCCTTTTCTCTCCTCTCTCATATCTCATCTCTACTTACTTATTTATTGTCTCCGCTCTACTTTCTCTCTTCTCTCTGCTCTCATTTCTCGTATCTCTTATACGCTCTCACCCTCTCCTTTCTTATCTACCATCTTTCTTCCCTTTCTACTGCATCACCTGTCTCCTCTCCTCTCTTTTCTCTCCTCTCATCTCCCCTCATCTCTTCTCTAATCTCGAATCTCTCCTCTCTCATATCTCTTCTCTACTCACTTATCTATTCTCTCTACTCTGCTCCCCTTTTACACTTTCCTATATGCTCTCACTCTCACCCTCTCCTTTCTTATCTCCTGTTTCTTACACTCCTTTCTACCACCTGTCTCCTCTCGTTTCTCTCCTCTCTGCACTCTCATCTTTACCCTCTTCTTTTTCCTCACTACTTTCTTCTCTTAAATCTCTGATCTCTGATCTTTCATCTCTCTCCTCTCAACTCTCACCTCTCTCCTCTCTTTCCTCTCTTCTATTGCCTCTGTGCGCTCTTATCCATCTTTTCTTCTCTGTCCTGTCTCCTCTCTGCTATCTCATATCTCCTCTCTCATATCCTCTCCCTTCATCTCCTCTTCTCTTTTCTCTTCCTTCGTTCCCGCCTTACTCCCCTCTTCTCTCCCATCTGTCATGTCTAATCTCTCCATTCATTTCTACTCTGTTTTCTATCATCTCATCTCTCTTCTCTTTTCATTCTTCTCTTTACTCTCTTCTCTGACTGATTGAAGATGCCAAATCCATCAAGATCCTCTCCGCGAAGCAGAAAAATCCTGTCCGTGCAACTGAAAACCATCGAAATCCTCTCCGTGAAACTGGACTCCTTCGAAATCCTCTCCTTGAAACTTAAATCCATCAAAATGGTCTCCATAAAACAGAAATCAATCATAAATTATCTCCGCGAAACAGAAATCCTCTCCGTGAAGCTGAACATCATCGAAATCCTCTCCGTGAAACTGAACATCATCGAAATCCTTTCCACGAAAGTGAACGCCATCGAAATCCTCTCCACGAAACTGAACACCATCGAAATCCTCTCCACGAAACAGAAATCCTCTTCGTCAAAATTAAAACATTGAAATCGTCTCCGCTAAACTGGACTCAATCGAATTTTTTCCGTCAAACAACTCAACTCTCCGGATTCATTGGTTAGGGTTAGGGTTAGGGTTAGGGTTAGAACTACGCACAGGTTTGTGTTAAAAGGCACTGATAAAAATATTGAACTAATTGAATCAATTCATTGCGCAACTGATTTCACAGTCAGTCAGTCAATCTAAATCAACCCTCCAATACACAGCAGCAGTGAGAAGTTGAACCCTCCCCCAACTTTATCTATTACGTCTCGCAAAACTGAGTACAATTTTTGCAGAAAGTTAAAAGTATGGAAATAGTTTTTCAAATGCTGTGCTTTTTCTTTTCATATTTAAAGCAAACAACTTATATCCCCGAACTCAGCGTTGCAAGATCTTTCCAGCAATATAAGTTTCTCCTCTCAAAGTTTAAAACTCGAGGAACAGTTAGCGTTTGAAATTTACCGATTTCCCGACTTCTTGCTAGAGAAGCTCGCAAGTTTATTCATTGAATTTCACTGCCCAGCTAATACACAGGGCCGATAATAAAACCAATTGAATCTCGGCACAGTTCTATCTATCTTTTTACACTGTACAACAGCTATGTACACTCAGTCCAAGCCCAACCCCCCGTTACGGGGGAAGCATTAAATTTAACTCAACCCGCCAACACGCGGGGGTTTTATTTGCATTGAACGTAGAACACGCGCACCCACCACCCCTCAATACACAGCGGCCCGCGGGCGGAGGTTGGGGTGGCTATTTTTACAAACTGGCTGAAGCCCCAGGCAGAGTGGCAAAAGAAGGTTATTGGGGGTCAAAAAAGCAGTTTACACTGCGGTGATTCATTTATTTAATCTCAATATTATCTCCAGCCAATCACTCAATATGAAAATCAGTCTATAGCCCATGCACCTCCCCAAATGCACAGGGAGAGTCTAGGCTTGTGCATTGCACAGTCAGAATTGAAATTAATGAAACCCCTCCCCAGCCACTTAACGTTTTCACAATTGAAATCAAGAAATTTTCTATGACAAATTGCTCTGATGCAGTTGAGATTTCGGAACAGAAAATTATACCATTCTGTTCAGTTTTTCAAACTCTTTCCAACGGTGTGATTCACTTTTCTGTAGCTTGAAAATTAAAAGCAGAAATTAAGGTGCAAGTTTTCCCGTTTCTTACTTGCAGAGCGCAATGTACACTCTGTGATGCGTTAAAAAATCAAGCCATCCATTCTCGCGCAGTGTGCACCTCCACCCCTTTTTAACACTGAGCAAGTAGGCCGCCAATTCTCAAGTGCCGGCGACCCTCCCCCAGCTGAAATGAAATACACTGCAGAGATAGGAGAAAAGTTGTGGCGCAACCATACAAAATAGCGTCAAGTGGGAAGTCCATGGAATGCGATATATAGACATCTGGTCTGGCTGTCTGGTTTGTGCTGTTTTCTGCTTTTTTGAAGCACTTAAAATTGAAATTTGAAAATGAATTTTAAATTGTAGCATCGTCGGGACATTTGACATGTTTTGGTACCGGTTTGAAAGTTGAGTTGCAAGAATCCTAGGAGGAGATCGTCGACAAACCCGGCCCACCGGCCCACCCTACCACCGGACCACGACGTCAGCTTTAGTATATAGATGGAACTCCTCCTTCGGAGGAGAAAGGGGAAGAACTCCCATCACCGGAATTCCATTCCCTGTAATATCCATCAACTGAAATTCCATGTCTTGAACCCTATCTTCCAAATCGTCTCCAAATTCTTTACAAAACTTTTCAAAGACCATAGCTCAAAGACTCTCACGTCTCTCATATCTCCTCTCTCCTCTCTTCGCTATTATCGTGACTCTCTTCTCTCTCTTCTCTCTCCTCTCTCTCATCTCATCTCTATCCCTACTCCCTTATTTATTTCTTGTCCCTCGTCTTTCGTCTGTACCTTCTCCTGTCTCTTGTCTCCTCTCTTCTCTCATCTCTCCTCTTCACTCCTGTCTCCTGTCTCCTCTCTTCTCTCTTATCTCTCCCTCTTCCCTCCTCTCTCATATGTCATCTCTACTCACTTATCTATCAACTTATCTTATCTCTCTATTCTCCCTTCGTTGCTCCTTTCATCTTCTCCCCTTTCTTCTCTAATCTCTAATCTCTTCTCTCTTATGTTCTCACTCATCTCTTCTCATCGCATCTCTAATCTCTCCTCTCCTCACTACTTTCCTCTCTTAACTCTCTCATCTCTGATCCTCCATTTCTTTCCTCTCTCCTCTCTCCTCTCTCTCTTCTCTTTTCGCTTCTCTCTCCTCTCTCTCCTCTCATCTCTACTCCCTTATTTATCTCTTCTCCCTCGTCTTTCGTCTGTACCCTCTCCTGTCTACTCTCCTATCTTCTCTCTCATCTCTCCCCTTTTCTCTCCTCTCTCATATCTCATCTCTACTTACTTATTTATTGTCTCCGCTCTACTTTCTCTCTTTTCTCTGCTCTCATTTCTCGTATCTCTTATACGCTCTCACCCTCTCCTTTCTTATCTACCATCTTTCTTCCCTTTCTACTGCATCACCTGTCTCCTCTCCTCTCTTTTCTCTCCTCTCATCTCCCCTCATCTCTTCTCTAATCTCGAATCTCTCCTCTCTCATATCTCTTCTCTACTCACTTATCTATTCTCTCTACTCTGCTCCCCTTTTACACTTTCCTATATGCTCTCACTCTCACCCTCTCCTTTCTTATCTCCTGTTTCTTACACTCCTTTCTACCACCTGTCTCCTCTCGTTTCTCTCCTCTCTGCACTCTCATCTTTACCCTCTTCTTTTTCCTCACTACTTTCTTCTCTTAAATCTCTGATCTCTGATCTTTCATCTCTCTCCTCTCAACTCTCACCTCTCTCCTCTCTTTCCTCTCTTCTATTGCCTCTGTGCGCTCTTATCCATCTTTTCTTCTCTGTCCTGTCTCCTCTCTGCTATCTCATATCTCCTCTCTCATATCCTCTCCCTTCATCTCCTCTTCTCTTTTCTCTTCCTTCGTTCCCGCCTTACTCCCCTCTTCTCTCCCATCTGTCATGTCTAATCTCTCCATTCATTTCTACTCTGTTTTCTATCATCTCATCTCTCTTCTCTTTTCATTCTTCTCTTTACTCTCTTCTCTGACTGATTGAAGATGCCAAATCCATCAAGATCCTCTCCGCGAAGCAGAAAAATCCTGTCCGTGCAACTGAAAACCATCGAAATCCTCTCCGTGAAACTGGACTCCTTCGAAATCCTCTCCTTGAAACTTAAATCCATCAAAATGGTCTCCATAAAACAGAAATCAATCATAAATTATCTCCGCGAAACAGAAATCCTCTCCGTGAAGCTGAAGTTAAAAAATCAAGCCATCCATTCTCGCGCAGTGTGCACCTTCACCCCTTTTTAACACTGAGCAAGTAGGCCGCCAATTCTCAAGTGCCGGCGACCCTCCCCCAGCTGAAATGAAATACACTGCAGAGATAGGAGAAAAGTTGTGGCGCAACCATACAAAATAGCGTCAAGTGGGAAGTCCATGGAATGCGATATATAGACATCTGGTCTGGCTGTCTGGTTTGTGCTGTTTTCTGCTTTTTTGAAGCACTTAAAATTGAAATTTGAAAATGAATTTTAAATTGTAGCATCGTCGGGACATTTGACATGTTTTGGTACCGGTTTGAAAGTTGAGTTGCAAGAATCCTAGGAGGAGATCGTCGACAAACCCGGCCCACCGGCCCACCCTACCACCGGACCACGACGTCAGCTTTAGTATATAGAGATTCTTAGCAAAATTTTGTGTACCAGCGCACCATCAATACGCATCGAATGCAGAAAACCCCACGAAATTCCGACTATGTAGAGTCAAGTTAAGCAAAGGTTCCTATAGGTACATAGTTTTGATTTTTAGTATATGGATTAGACTAGCAATCTATAGTGCCCCCTTCGGTGCGTCCAATAAGCAAGGAGCAAAAGTTATTCATGCAAATCCATTAAAAAGCACATTTTCTTGAGAACCAACTCCTTCTTAAGTTTAATAAAGCACCTTATTCCAGTAAAATTGTCACTGACAAAAATATTTGCTATGAAGCTCTAAAAGTAACAAAAAGACAACGAAATAAAGCCTTCACAAAAATAACTGGTACTCTCCCTAAATAAAAAATATCCCCAAGACAGCAAGCACCCCGCAAATAGCAAGCATCCCCCAGATAGAAAGCAATATACCAACCAATATTAGTGTTAAAAGTTAGCGGGCGAGAAACTGTCTATGGTAAAATCACATTTACTCCATTGTATTCAGTCGGTTTCACGGCCCGCTGAAAATGTCTATGGCAGTCAGAAGACAGCGTGGTCAAGGGGGCGCTTAGCCCCCTTGCGAAGAGGTACATGTATAACATTAACTAAATACTTATATGCATACGAGTCTTTTTATTTATTGAAGTTAGCCATAGACAATTGCAGCGGGCGAGCTGCCGTGCGCTTCACCCCGTTTCAACACTCTTAGGCTAACCACACCTCGTATAGCCCAGACAGCAAGCATCTTCCACATGGGGTTTAGCCATAGACGAATCCGGTCGAAGCCCCGTACAACAGTGTACATACTTGGTTACTAACTGGTTGGTCATTGCGGCAGAGTTCAAACGGCTAAGCCATGTGGGAATAAAGGATTTAAGCATACACATGTATTCCTAAGATTCATTGAAATCTTAAAACCAGCTCTTCACCAGCCATTAATTCACGGAAGTTTAATTGTTGGCACTATCTTTCTTATTTAAAGATGGCGAAGCAGAAGTTACTTGATGATGCATGTACTAACACCTTCGCATGTTTCAGTTGGATCCTTTAAAATAGGGAACAAAAATACAAGTGCACAGAAATTGGGTTAAGGGTCATTCTGCAATCACATATGAATACCTACCTGTTCTACCTTTTAGGTACTACTTTCATTATTATCGAAATACCACATTAGTCTTCAGCATTCGTCTCTGAGTCTATCAAGATAAGCAAATAAGTTGAAAGCCGTTGATGCACTCTGAAATTTCAATGCGACCATAGCTAGTAGCTTCTCTATAGCTTTGAAAATAATGCAGTATCACTTTTGTCATTTTCATGTATTACTGCCAAATAAATAGTGCCAACTAAACACGTGTACACAAAACTTGTGCAGCAAATTCAATGCAGGAAGAAGCATCGCTGGGCTCAATACATGATCTGCATCTTGTCGCAGACCACAATGGACTGCTTGGACCGGCGCATGCAGCTGCTGCGGTCGCGGCTGCCCAGCAGCAGGCAGCACTTCAGCTTCTGTGTCGCCGGCTGCGGGTCTGCCGGGCCCTTCAGCATCAGCGTCACCACCAGCTTCCTTGGCGGAGACTTCACGTCGACACCAGTGCTGAACTTCTTCAAGTCGCGAATCTTCATCATCATCTGCTGGTTTCTGTCCAAGCGAAGCAGGATGCGCCGGGTCAGGCCGCAGTGCATGATGCTGTCCAGGAACTGGAAGGATTCCTGCATGCGAGGCGCGGAAAGCTTGGGTCAATGCTGGACCACCGAAACCTGCTACAGAGATAAACAACGGTCTTAAAGTTTATACTACAAGAAATTCCCCCAACTGAAAACTTGACATAGTCATCAAGAACTAAAAATATCCCTCACTTTCAAAGTTGTTACTCGTAGTAGTGCAACAAAAAAACTTTACAAGCTAAAAAATTCAAATTGTCCAAATCTAGGAGCTTTAAACTAGCAAATGGGACCCGCAAGACTCTGATCATGTAAAGTCTGATCAAGTTTATTAATGTCTTCCTGCCAGTTTCAAGCTCAAGCTAAAATATTGACCTTCTTTCGGAACTCACTCGAATAAACTTGATGAACCCGACCTGCGAATGCTCAAAGTTCACCAGGGTTCTGTCGCAGAAATGCGTCACAAACTTGTTCGGATTGAGGCAGCCGCGGATGAAGCGCTCCTTGTCGCCTTGGGCGAAAAATTCTGCGGTGATGAGTTTAGCCCAGGTGAAATAATAATCCCACTCCTTGGCCGGGTTGCTGATGTCGCTGCATTTGAGAATGAAACAGAGTAGGATGAGGCGCTCCTGGGATTCGATCTCGGGCGGAGAGCCGCTGTCGAACAGAGTCGCCAGCCGAGAAACCTCGGTGCTGAGCGACTGATGCAGGCTCATGTCGGTGCTCTCCACCAAGCTGGACATCAACTCGCAGAGCTGTCGCTGACGTTGCTCGGGCAGGTGAGAAATCAGACTGCTGCAGAGCAGCGCCGAGACCGACATGTTGGCTTGGTGCGACTCCAGAGAGTGCAGGTAGCGCCCTGCAGGAACGACGCATAGGTAATATTTTTTACTTAGACAGATATGTCTGTAACTATTCGTTTTTTGGTGTCTTCCTATAGCACTATAGAAGTCAAATTCGTTGCGCCAGGATGCCTACAGCCCCCCTGCAAACTAAAGTTTTCACACAGACCTGTACTGCCTCTTACTTTTTGACGAGCTTCTGCTAAACCGCTGGTGAATGGACGTACGAAGCGGTTCGTTTGTCAGTGGGTTCTCGTTGCTGACCATGTTTTTCGACTTGAAGAAGTTCTTAATCACCTTGTCGTAGAAGTAGTCGTACGTGACACCCGGATGGTTGATGTCGTGCATCAGGGCTGACAGCACCGCGATGAAGAGCTCCTGCCTTTCCAAAGTCAGGACCCCCAGCTTCAGAGCGACGCGCAGCAGGCAGCTCATCGACTGCGCCACGTCCATGCCATGGATGGCGGTGTGGTAGTAGTTGATGCTGCTGTACTTTTCCGATATCGTTCTGGCCAGCCGGACCAGCTTGATGACATCAACAATGGGTGCTGGATCTCCTTCGAGACTGCGGTGAAAGGACCAGATGTCGCAAAACAAGTGCAGACAGAATGGAATCAGAGGCGCCTCCAACAAGCGGTCCAGAACGAACATGTCCATGCGGAACCAGCTCTTGCAGCGCTGCCTCATCAGCAGCTCGGCACTGCCGTGATAATTGGCGTCCAGAATCCCCATGGGGTCATAGCCTTGGGACTCCGGAATGGGGAATCGCTTCAATCTCAGATTTTTTGTCTCCGGATCGAGGCTGAAACGGTTCTCCATCAATGCGGCCGTGCATGAGGGTGACATGCTGCTTCGCTACGAATGGTCGCAGCCTGATCTTGCCGCAAATGCAGAGATTATTGTCTTAATTAGCCACAGAACTTTTTGCTGTAGACTCTCCCTGGAATCCTTAATACTCGGAGCTGTGCCATAGAGTAGAAAAATTGATGTAAAAGTACATAGTTTGATTCGATTGAACTTTTTTTGCTGAATGCTGGGCAAACAAATTAATGGAGAATAAAATAAAGAAGATAAACAGGTTAAAAATTAACAGACTAAGCAGAATTCTTTGTTTTATTGAAAAGATCAATTTAAATATAAAGCTATTTGCTCGTAGTTGATATAATTAACGTGTAAATCAATCTTTAGTTTCGTAAGAATACGAGCTAAGGGCATAGGGAAAGCGTATGAAATAACACTTCTACGAAAGTCTTTGCTAAAGGTTTAGCTTCCTGCATCAAAAATCTTTTGAACGGTACGAAACCAGCTGTTACAGACGATGCTTCAGCAGGCACTTCACATGCTCGCCCGTCTTCAAAACCCTCGGCATCTTGAACTGAGTCTCACTGATGTCCTTATTTAGCTCCATCATAGTGCGTCTGAGGTCTGCGAATGCACCGCGACCAACTTGTACGACATGCATCGAATCGATGTGCCCTTCGGTTCGAAACAGTTTGTAGTTTTCGCAGCTGTCCATCAGCGACTTATCAAACTAAAATTTCATAAGTTGTGCACTATGGGTATAATAGCGATTTAATTTTTAGAACTCATCTTGGTACAAACTATCTGACCTAACGTACCAGCAGCTTTTCCTCATCGTTCAAACATTTATCTCCGTCCAGCTCTACAAAGAGCACATAGTACTTGCTCCCGCGCGACGTGTTAACAAGCGGCTCGTACAGAAAGCAGTCGGTTGCCGTGAAGTCGACCATGGTGCACCCGAGTTGCCCAATGCTGAGCATTGCACCCGCCTGGAGACTCTTCTCTGTCGTTTTCTCCACGTGAACCGAGAGCACGTGGGACTTTCTGCATGAGAAATCGGCGTCAAAAACTGCATTAGATACTTATTAAGGACAGCGCAGATTGATTCTTCTCTCTTACCTGTGCGACATTTCAAACACGGGAGCGCAACCGTCCATGTCAACCACTTTGATGACGTCACCGACGCGAAGTCGGAAGCAGTTGAAAGACGTGGCGACCGTCTCGTACAAGCAGCCGACTTGCAGCTCGTGAGCGAGTTTCGGCTCTCCCAGGTCATTTCCGTTTCCATCAACTGGAACAAACTCGAAGAAGGAGCCCGTCAGCATCGGGTGATAGCGATCAGGCTCATCATCGCCAACTATGCTCAGGTTGATGCCGAGCATCCCCTCCGTGCCCATGATGCACGGACAGAAGGCGGGGACGTTGCCCAAATAATTTTTTAAATATTGAAACGACGTTTGGAATGAGCCGGAGCGAGCGAGCATCACGAAAGGAACGTTTGGCCAGGCCTTCTCAAAGAAACCAGTCAGGTCTTTCCCATCGCCGAATTGGGACCTTAGCTGGGCTGCTCGCTGTGGTTTGGGGCTGAGTCGCTGGTTCAGGCTACTGAGAAGATCGGCATCAACACCTTTCAGCTTTTCAGCATTGAGCTTGCCGTTCTCAATGTCAGACAGCACCGAGTCCCAGTTGGAGTTCAGGCAGCGCATGAAAGAGATCAGGTTTGTCGGGAAGAATGCTAAAGCGGATCCAATCCGCTCCAAGGACAGGGCGAACACCGCGTGCAGATAGAAGCACGCATCCGAGTCGTGAATTCTTGTGAAAACCTCATCCGGTGTGGCGTAGATTTCTCCTGAAGTGAATTTTTGTGATGCTAAACATGACGAAACAGTTTGAAAATAATGTTACCTGGGCCTCTGAACCAAAACGTTATCAGCATCGAACTACTGCATTCGGTGCTTCAATTATTGCTAAGAACTGTGCACAAGCTGAAATTTTTGTCTCACCGTTAGAAAAGAAGTACTTTGAAAGCGGGCCAATGTCAATTCCGAATTCATTTTGCCTGTCGCCTGACAGCACTGCCAGGTACAGCTGAGGAGCCATTGTTTCACGCCGGCCGACTTTGGCAAGAAAGACCTCGCTGCAGGACATATTGGCGAAGAAGCCCCATATCTGCTGCATCCGGTACCGTTTTGCCATGGGAAAAGTCTTGTTCTTTCCCGTGGTTCCGCTTGTCTTGGCCAGGTAATCGGCGCGTCCCTTGAAGAAAACATCGGGTTCACCTCTGTAGGCCAATTGGTTGTACTTATCGAGCTGGGCGTAGTCTCTCACGGGCACGAGGGCTCGATAGTCCTCGATGCTGTGAATCTCAGCGAATCGGTGATCGCGGCCGAACAGCGTGTCCCGGCTCTGGCGCACAATTCGCATCAGCGTTTTCTCCTGCGCCGCTCGGATCGAACTGCACGACTTGTACGCTTTGCGGTTGGCGCTCAGCGAGTAGCGGGCGATCGTTTCGACGAAAAGCCTCAGCAGCACGCTGGTGATGAAGCCGCGCCAGCTGAGCGAATCGGACGGCTCCTTGCGTCGAATGTACTGGCAGGCAGCGGCGCCGGCGGCTAGCAGAACCGATGCCAAGACTGGAAGAGCAATCAGGTGTAAAATCTTTAAAATTAACACAGAAAAGAAACGTGAATCACGCGAATCGATTGACCAACGGGCTTGATTTCTAAATTTGATTTCAAGTCGAAGAACGTCGACTTTGAGGCACCAGTGCCAGAGGCGCCATCTCGGGGGAGCATCAATTTTAAGGCGCAATAGTAGGGTGCTTCTTCGGGGTGCCATTGTACATGTAAGGAACGTCATTGTTGGGCGCCAGCACCAAGGGATCAAGAGAGCATCGAGGGTTATGAAACGCCATGCATGCTGCAGCTGTGGAACTTACCAAGCCCTGCGAAGCACAGACCGCAGTTCCAGTCGACGGAGAACAAAGCCAAAACGGATACGGCTAGAGCGGCAACGAAACCTACTGTGGCATTGATTAGCAGCTGGTCATAAGACAGCCTGCCGTCTGCCCGAGCCCCGTTCATGTTGATGCAGCACTCCTAGCAGAATAGTGCACAATGTTTGCTGAATTTTGTGCACCGATTCTTAGCTCTGCTTTCGTCAGCTTGTACTTTATGTAGCCCGCGGCGGACTCCCCCTGCCCTTTCCCTGTCAGATGAAGTCCAAGTCCGCCCGCGGTGGCTTATCGCGCCCGCGTGCTCAATCATGGGGCGGCCAGGCAGGCAGGGTTGAGCTTCGCTGCTCAGATTTTACCTGCAGGTCTAGATAATAAGAGTTTCGCTCGTAGTTCTAATGACGCTGCAGAGACGCGAAAAAAAAGTTTTGCTTTAAAACGGTTGATGCGCTTTCTACTTCACCAGATAAGACTAGCTGATTCATTTTGTGCAAAAAAGTTCCGAAAAAATGTCTCCACGTCAGACACTCCGCTTAAAAATCGAATGTCACTACGAGTAAATCACGTGTCACGCGTCATGAAGGTACAACAAATTTCAGATGGCCAACGTTACAATCGCAGACATTTAACCAGTACACAACTGCAAATATGCGAATTCGTCACGCAAGCCTTCAGTCCAAGGCCGGCGCATGCTGCACTCGTCTGGATGGTCAGCGACTGACGTTCGTTTCCGATTGAGATCATTTGAACAGACACCGGCTGAACCAGAAGAAGCCATATACTTGCCTACAATCGTAACAGATTCCACGTCAAGTGAAATTACGACTTTTTCGTTAATAGTAAATATCCTATACAATCCTATTCTCGATGTAAACAACGTGTTGCGTACAAATTGCTTAAGGCTCTACACAGTTAAAGTAGAAACTCTGGCAAATTTTGTGACACAGCTCAAAATGAATTTTCAGCCTCTTTACATGGAAAGTGTGTAAAACCTGTACAGATTCTGGCGCCGCTGCTTCCAGGTGACTGCAGGCCGGCACTCTTTCTAATTAGCAACTTCCTCGGCGGCTGGTTCGATCTCAGAAAAAATGAGCACTCAGAGAAATGGACTCTATTGATTTTTTTCAGTTCGACACGGATTCAAGTGCGCCTTCAACCAAATGGATCGATTGTGACTAATTATGTGCTTTCTTTAAAAAATGGATCTCAAAAGCTTTCGAAAAAAAATGATTTGATTTGCGCGGCTTCTCTCGCCTGCAGTACGAGACTACCTGTGCGACTCGTGCAAATTAGCAAAGGCTTAAAGAAGCTTCAACAAATCAAAAATAATTATGCCAATGCATCCGGCTTCCCAATAAACAGCCACGTCACTGAGTAGGAGAGTATTTGGGATTCAAGAAGTCACGCTCCAGGTTAATTCGTCCTGACAGATCTGCTTAATTTACTTTGTTGATTGTCAGGCTCTGCAGGTGAGAATTCGTCTGAACGCCTGCCTAAAGTCCTTATTGAACACGGTGTAAATCACCGGGTTGATGGCGCTGTTGCAGTAGCCAAGCCAGAAGAAAAAGTCGAAGACAAGGTGAGACACGCAGCGGCAGAGGATGTGCAGCAGGTAGGTGGTGAAGAAGGGAAACCAGCAGAGCACGAAGGCGCCCATGATGAGGCCGAGGACGAGGGTTGCCCGGCGCTCCTTGGCCTTCGCTAGTCGCCTCTTCCGCTGCAGAGCCTCGCTGAGCTCAGTCAGCGGCTCGACCACTGTGCTGTTGCCGCCGCCACCGCCGCCGTCCGCCTCAGAGTCGACCGGGACGATGCCCTCATCGGCGTCCTCCTCCTCCTCCTCGGATTGATTTCGTCGCTCGGTGACCGCGCAGTCCGATTTTTCATCTGCTCGATCCGTGTCTCCGGGCGATACCGACTTGCTTGAAGACGGTTTGGACGATGTTCGGGTCTGATGGGCAGTTGGTTTTGTGTTGAGCAAGGTGTAGATTTGAGACCGGACCGCTCGTAATTAAATACTCTGAACTATAAGCCATCAACAAACCCAAAGTTCATGAGTCATCACCCACGAACCAACCCAATGTTCATGAGACATCACCCACAAACCACTCGAATGTTCATAAGACATCACCCACCAACCAACCCAATGTTCATGAGGCATCACCCACCAACCAACCCAATGTTCATGAGTCATCACCCACCCACCAACCCAATGTTCATAAGACATCACCCACCAACCAACCCAATGTTCATGAGTCATCACCCACCAACCAACCCAATGTTCATGAGTCATCACCCACCCACCAACCCAATGTTCATAAGACATCACCCACCAACCAACCCAATGTTCATGAGTCATCACCCACCAACCAACCCAATGTTCATAAGACATCACCCACCAACCAACCCAATGTTCATGAGTCATCACCCACAAACTACTCGAATGTTCATAAGACATCACCCACCAACCAACCCAATGTTCATGAGTCATCACCCACCAACCAACCCAATGTTCATGAGTCATCACCCACGAACCAACCCAATGTTCATAAGACATCACCCACCAACCAAGCCAATGTTCATGAGTCATCACCCACAAACCACTCGAATGTTCATGAGACATCACCAACAACCAACCCAATGTTCATGAGGCATCACCCACCCACCAACCCAAAGTTCATGAGTCATCTCCCACCAACCAACCCAATTTTCATGAGTCATCCCAACCAACCCAATGTTCATGAGACATCACCCACCAACCAACCCAATGTTCATGAGTCATCACCCACCAACCAACCCAATGTTCATGAGGCATCACCCACCACTAACCCAATGTTCATGAGGCATCACCCACCAACGAACCCAATGTCAATGGTTCGATAGCCACTAAATACACATTTGTTAATGATTGAGGCAATTGTGGCACCACATGTTAGATTTTTAGACGATTCAGAGGCCAGACTCAACTCACCCGTAGCTGATCCGCGGAATTCCTCAGCGCCGCCATGTTCACCGAGTGAATCAGCTGCCGACGCCGCACCCGCTGCCGAGCTCTCTGGAAGATCTTCGCGTACACCACCACCATGATGAGCATGGGGATGTAGAAGCTGCCCATGCTGGAGTAGACAACGTAGCCAATCTCGTCGGTGAGTTCGCAGCGCACTTCGCTGACCTGCGGCTTCCGCCAGCCGAGCAGAGGCGGCAGGCAGACCCCGGCTGACAGAAACCACACCACGGCAATCATGAGAGCCGCCCGGGACCGGGTCCGCTGCCTATGATAGACCAGGGCCCGGGACATGCTCCAGTAGCGGTCCAGGCTGATGAGGCACAGGTTCATGATGCTGGCGGTGCACATCAGAACGTCGATAGCCAGCCAGAGCTCGCACCACTTGGCGCCGAACACCCAGGCGCCAAGCAGCTGGTTGGTGAGGGAAAACGGCATCACCAGCAGGCCCAGCAGCAGGTCGGCGAAGGCCAAGGAGGCCAGGAACCAGTTCTGCAGCGTGGCCACCTTTCGGTCGCGGGCGATGGCAACAATGACCAGCAGGTTGCCGAGCACCACCAGCACCCAGATGACCAGGACGCTGAGGCCGATCACAGCGGCCTCGGGCGCGGAGTAGCGAAGGCGCAGCAACGCGGCCTCGGTTGCTGACCCGTTGCCAGTCGACTTGTTGAGCCAGTGAGGGAAGCTCGAGTGCATGCTGCTGGGCGTGGGGGAGGGGGTCGGGTCACGGGGCAATCTCTGTTAGATGGAATATCGGATAGATACTTTAATATCGGATAGATTATGTAATACCGGATAGATACTTTAATATCGGATAGATTATGTAATATCGGATAGATACTGTATATCGGATAGATACTTTAATATCGGATAGATGTAATATCGGATAGATGTAATATCGGATAGATGTAATATCGGATAGATAATGTAATATCGGATGGATGTAATATCGGTTAGATGCAATATCGGATAGATGTAATATCGGTTAGATGCAATATCGGATAGATGTAATATCGGTTAGATGCAATATCGGATAGATGTAATATCGGATAGATAATGTAATATCGGATGGATGTAATATCGGTTAGATGCAATATCGGATAGATGTAATATCGGTTAGATGCAATATCGGATAGATGTAATATCGGTTAGATGCAATATCGGATAGATGTAATATCGGTTAGATGCAATATCGGATAGATGTAATATCGAATAGATAATGTAAAATCGGATAGATGTAATATCGGATAGATGTAATATCGAATAGATGTAATCTCTGATAGATTTACTTTTGAACAGATATGTGTAACCTTGGATACATGTACTGTACATTAATCTCAGATAAAGGTAAATCTAATACACATGAAATCTCTAATACATTTCAACCGTCGCAAAAATCGTCTTCATGGCAGCAGCTTATCTTGACTGTGCCGAAATTTGGACTCGCGCTGACTGAACTGCCAGCCCGAGATTATCTGGGCCCCTTTTCTCCGGCCCACATTAGAAATTGCTTCTTTATTAGTCCGCTGCGAGAAGCATTAGCTTTTAGACCCTGACACTGAATTAGACCCGCCCACTCAGACCCTGACATGAATTAGACCCGCCCACTCAGACCCTGACATTGAATTAGACCCGCCCACTCAGACCCTGACCCTGAATTAGACCCGCCCACTCAGACCCTGACCCTTGAATTAGACCCGCCCACTCAGACCCTGACCCTGAATTAGACCCGCCCACTCAGACCCTGACCCTTGAATTAGACCCGCCCACTCAGACCCTGACCCTGAATTAGACCCGCCCACTCAGACCCTGACCCTGAATTAGACCCGCCCACTCAGACCCTGACCCTGAATTAGACCCGCCCACTCAGACCTGACCCTGAATTAGACCCGCCCACTCAGACCCTGACCCTGAATTAGACCTGCCCACCTGACCCGCCCACTCAGACCCTGCCTCCTTACCTGACCCGCCCACTCAGACCCTGACCCTGAATTAGACCCGCCCACTCAGACCCTGACATTGAATTAGACCCGCCCACTCAGACCCTGACATTGAATTAGACCCGCCCACTCAGACCCTGACCCTGAATTAGACCCGCCCACTCAGACCCTGACCCTTGAATTAGACCCGCCCACTCAGACCCTGACCCTGAATTAGACCCGCCCACTCAGACCCTGACCCTTGAATTAGACCCGCCCACTCAGACCCTGACCCTGAATTAGACCCGCCCACTCAGACCCTGACCCTGAATTAGACCCGCCCACTCAGACCCTGACCCTGAATTAGACCCGCCCACTCAGACCCTGACCCTGAATTAGACCCGCCCACTCAGACCCTGACCCTGAATTAGACCTGCCCACCTGACCCGCCCACTCAGACCCTGCCTCCTTACCTGACCCGCCCACTCAGACCCTGACCCTGAATTAGACCCGCCCACTCAGACCCTGACATTGAATTAGACCCGCCCACTCAGACCCTGACCCTGAATTAGACCCGCCCACTCAGACCCTGACCCTGAATTAGACCCGCCCACTCAGACCCTGACATTGAATTAGACCAGCCCACTCAGACCCTGACCCTGAATTAAACCCGCCCACTCAGACCCTGACATTGAATTAGACCCGCCCACTCAGACCCTGACATTGAATTAGACCCGCCCACTCAGACCCTGACTTCTTACCTGACCCACCCACTCAGACCCTGCCTCCTTACCTGACCCGCCAACTCAGACCCTGTCAGACCCTGACTCCTTACCTGACCCACCAAATTACACCCTGACTCCTAACCTGACCCACCAACTCAAACCCTGAATCTTTACTTGACCCACCAACTCAAACCTTGACTCTTTACCTGACCCACCAACTCAAACCCTGACTCTTTACCTGACCCACCAACCCAGACCCCGACTCTTTAACTCGTCCATTCCATCATCAAATCTCATTAGGTCTCTCATTGTTAATGATTCCCAGGCCTTCCACACCTGCCATTTGCCACACCTGTAAGTCTTTCCCTCAGTAGTTCTCTGTTAAATTCGATTTTCAATTTCCCATATGAGTCTATGCAATCAGTTCCTGAAAGGGCAAAATGGCGTGACAAAATGTTCGGTCAGGCCTCAACATTTGTTCCATTCGCTAATTTCATTCGAATGGAATAATCATGGACCCGTTCACACTGGCTTGCATGTACCATGCAGCTGCTTAACTAATAAGCGAACGAGGAGATGAAGAGGAAGGAGGCTGAGCCCGACCGAGCTCACAATATGCTTAGTAAGACCCGCGCGCTCGCATCCCTAAGCCGATGGGGATCAGGAAATCTCCCCTAGCACAATAACTCGTTCCCGCAAGGCCAAGAGAGGATATGTCTGGGACTGCAACGACCCGATCGAGTTCGAGTCGGCATGCCGAGCAGCCAAATCCGGTAATAAATCTTTCAGAAGCAGCAGAGAGCTGAGATGGAGAGCGATCGTGGATGCTTGAATAACTGGTTTCGTGCGTACGACCGTATGGGGCAGCCATGGCATTGCGCGGCGGAGATGCTCTGGTTGGGACAGACGCACTACCGGCGTCAGCCTTAATTCTATATACAGAGCAGCAATCTCTGAGCCCAAGCGGAAAAGCGCGATAAAAACCCACTCCCTCTGCATCTTGAGTTGCGCAATAAAAATTCAGTTTATAGAGATTACATCAGACCGATATCATGAATGATCAAGCACTTGGCTAATAGAATCCGGAGAGCAGTGGGGAACAGGTGAGGAGAGGTGGGAGATTAGGTGACAGGGCTGAGGTGATGAGGCTAGATCGGAGACTGTTTCATAGCTCGGATTTAAAGTTGCAAGTCTTGTTGCTTGCGGCGATTCTGTTGGAGCTGCTTTCGAATGGGGGAGGTGGGGAGAGAAGGAAGAGGTAGGAAAGAGATGGGGGAGAGGCGGGGGAGAAGCGGGAGAGGCGAGAGAGGTGGGGAGAGGAGTGGGAGAGGTGGGAGATATGGGGTGAGGCGTGGGAGAGGTGGGGGTGAGGCGTGGGAGAGGTGGGGTTGAGGCGTGGGAGAGGTGAGGGGTGGAAGAGGTGGGGGTGAGGCGTGGGAGAGGTGGGGTTGAGGCGTGGGAGAGGTGGGAGTGAGGCGTGGGAGAGGTGGGGGTGAGGCGTGGGAGAGGTGGGGAGAGGAGGGGGAGAGGCGTGGGAGAGGTGGGGTTGAGGCGTGGGAGAGGTGAGGGGTGGAAGAGGTGGGGGTGAGGCGTGGGAGAGGTGGGGGTGAGGCGTGGGAGAGGTGGGAGTGAGGCGTGGGAGAGGTGGGGGTGAGGCGTGGGAGAGGTGGGAGAGGAGGGGGAGAGGAGTGGGAGAGGTGGGAGATATGGGGGTGAGGCGTGGGAGAGGTGGGGGAGGGGCGTGGGAGAGATGGGGGTGAGGCGTGGGAGAGGTGGGGGTGAGGCGTGGGATAGGTGGGGAGAGGCGTGGGAGAGGTGGGGGTGAGGCGTGGGAGAGGTGGGGTGAGGCGTGGGAGATGTGGAGGAGAGGCGTGGGAGAGAGGCGGGAGAGGCGAGAGAGAGGTGGGGGAGAGGAGTGGGAAGGTGGGTGATGTGGGGGAGAGGTGGGATAGAGGTGGTGGTGAGACGTGAGAGGTGGGAGATGTGGAGAGGCGAGAGAGGTGAGAGAGGCGTGGTAGAGGTGGGAGAGGCGTGGTATGGGAGAGCAGTGATGGGGCAGCAGCTGAAGAAGAAAGATGCAGGGAATATACGAAGGAAATCACGGCACGCATACCCATTTAAACCAGTCAACGGACAAGATAATCCATGTTAATCCCCGTAGACAAGCCCAGTCGATAATCTGGATGAGCTCGATCACCTTGAGCTCCGTCAGCAGCGACAGCGAGAGGGGCAGGTGGGGAGCAAAGCTGATACACGTAATGCAATGAGCAGCACCTCTCGAGCGGCCCCAGCTCAGGCTTGCAATCACAGCGATAGAGACCCTGCGCAGGTGCGAATTGCCGCGTAATGCAGCGCAATTTAGGCAAAATTGCCTCGTACACAAGTCAGGGATGTGTAATCAAGACAGTGTTAATCGGGTGCCACAGCTGGCGGAGATGCAGCTGAAGAGAGTCGAATTGAAAGACATCCCAGTCGTAAGCTTTAATTACCACTTACCTGATAGAGCTGTAGCTGGGACGAACTGACCGAAAAAAATTTGATTGAAGCGACTGCCCACCCCCACTCACGTAAAAATAGGCGGCAGTTTTCTGGGATTTCTCGGAGCGCGGCGCCTCAGAATCCGCACTGGCTGGCAGCGACTGGCAGGTGGCAGCCAATCAGAACGAGTGCATAGGAGGCGAGACAGAAATGACAAGGACTCACACTGATTCTGTACTCAGACTGAGTCAAATGCAGCAATTTTTCTCCTCAACAGTAGATTTCCCCAGCAACTGAGGATCTGGGAGGCTGGCCCAGCAACTGGGGATCTGGGAGGCTGGCCCAGCAACTGAGGATCTGGGAGGCTGGCCCAGCAACTGGGGATCTGGGAGGCTGGCCCAGCAACTGAGGATCTGGGAGGCTGGCCCAGCAACTGAGGATCTGGGAGGCTGGCCCAGCAACTGAGGGGATTCGGGAGACTGGCCCAGCAACTAAGGATCTGGGAGGCTGACTCAGCAACTCAGACTCTGGGGAGGCTGGCCCAGCAACTGAGGATCCGGGAGGCTGGCCCAGCAACTGAGGATCTGGGAGGCTGGCCCAGCAACTGAGGATCTGGGAGGCTGGCCCAGCAACTGAGGATCTGAGGGGCTGGCGATGGGTGGCCAAGGCAGAAAAGAATAACGCAACAATGGAACATTTGTCGAACAAAGACTTCAGAGACTCTCACAAAGACTGCGAAGACAGTCAGTTACCGGGTGCAGATGAAGGCCGGGTGCAGTCATCTAGCTAGCTTAGCCTAAGATTTAAGTATTTCTAATTTATTTAATATTGGTTTGCGAACACACTGGGTGACAGTTAAGAGTTCAAAGTAAATTGCGGTGCACTGCGCTGACTACAAGAATAGCAAAGAGGTTTTATAACGGCACAAAACGCAGCTTGTAATATAATTATTATTTATATGTTATATAATAGTTAAAACACAGTTAAGTATATCTGATTAAACGCAAAATTAACAATGCCTCACGCGCACACTCACGAGACAGTGGGGGGGGGGGTGGGAGGGCAATGCAGATGATAAGACAGAGAAAATAAAAATAAAAATTTACTCAATATTAAAAATCAGTAACCGCACACAGCATGCCTAAAAGTAAACGCTAGCAGTGTAGCGCGGGCTAAATGAGAGAATTGTGCTGGCCAGCATCCAAGGCATGACAGCGGTCGGTCAGAACCCCCCTTCCCTGGTCACCAGCGATCGTTCTTGCCCGCTCCGGAGCGGCAGCTCTGCATCAGCTGACCGGCTGAGAAGCTGGACAAGGTGACTCCGGCCAAGGCCAGCAGCACCAGGGCTCCGGTGGCCACCGATCCGCCTGTGCGGTTGTCGCCGCTGCCGCTGCCTGCGCCGCCACCGGCTCCGCTGTCTCCGGCGCTGGATTGTCGGCGTGAGGACTGAGCAGGCTGCTCCAGGCGGAGTGACTGAGGAGCGACAAGTTATATTCGGGGGATTTTAATTGCCAAAGATAAAGCTTCATTGCGACATATTTGATTCTTATAATGAGACACCATTATGACACATTTGATTCCTAGAAATGACACCATTGGGACACATTTGATTCTTAGAAATGACACCATTGGGACACATTTGATTCCTAGAAATGACACCATTGGGACACATTTGATTCTTAGAAATGACACCATTGGGACACATTTGATTCCTAGAAATGACACCATTGGGACACATTTGATTCTTAGAAATGACACCATTGGGACACATTTGATTCCTAGAAATGAGGCGCCATTGTGACGCATTTCATTCCTAGAAATGACGCCATTGTGACACCTTTGATTCTTAAAAATGACACCATTGGGACACATTTGATTCTTAGAAATGAGACACCATTATGACAAATTTGATTCTTAGAAATGAGACGCCATTGTGACACATTTGATTCTTAGAAATGAGACACCATTATGACAAATTTGATTCTTAGAAATGAGACGCCATTGTGACACATTTGATTCCTAGAAATGAGACGCCATTGTGACATTTGATTCTTAGAAATGACACCATTGGGACACATTTGATTTTTAGAAATAAGACGCCATTATGACACATTTTATTTCTAAAAATGAGAAGACGCCATTGTGACACATTCGATTCTTAGAAATGACACCATTGGGACACATTTGATTTTTTAGAAATGAGAAGACGCCATTATGACACATTTTATTTCTAAAAATGAGAAGACGCCATTGTGACACATTCGATTCTTAGAAATGACACCATTGGGACACATTTGATTTTTAGAAATGAGAAGACGCCATTATGACACATTTTATTTCTAAAAATGAGAAGACGCCATTGTGACACATTCGATTCTTAGAAATGAGAAGACGCCATTATGACACATTTTATTTCTAGAAATGAGAAGATGCCATTATGACACATTTGATTCTAAGAATTGAGGAGACGCTATTGTGACACATTCGATTCTTAGAAATGAGAATACGTTATTATGACACATTTTATTTCTAGAAATGAGAAGATGCCATTATGACACATTTGATTCTTAGAAAGAGACGATCCGCCATGCCAGTTACTAGTACGGTTATTGTTATTTTGTAGCAGTGGGAGGGGGGCTCTGGGCTCTGCCGCAAATCAAAGGTGACAGCCGACCCGCAGCCAGCAAGGCACACGCTGACACTGGAGGTACCGCCGTACCATCGCCTTGCGCGGGTCGGCCCTCATGGGCGAGACTTGCACAAATTCCCAGGCCTAATTTACTTCAGACTGAGAATCGAACCAAGGCCCCCTGGACACGTCAATTCGCTGAGCTACAGAGCCAATTCCAGTAATTCGCGGCCAATTTGCCAACTGCAACGCAACCGACAGCAACTAAATCCCGAGCTGTGCTACTCCAAAAACCCGCGGCTCAATTTCTTAAGCCCTATTTTTTTTCAAATTCAAATGAGGTTCCGCTCTACAGATGGAGGAAGGAGGCTGGGCGAGTTTGATTTATCAGCAGCAGGCAACCGCAACTCTGCCCCACCACCCTTCCCCTAATTCGCGATCTTTTCCATCTTAGATTCGGCTCGGTCCCAGCTTATAGAAGCGGAATTCTCTGAATGGACTTGAGTCGGCTCTGACTATAATAAAAGTTCAAGCAAACAGAGCCGGTCCAGCTGCCTCGCAGAATGTCTAAATAGGTGCAGATTTGAATTCGGGGAGCCAGACAGAAATTCCAATTATCCAAATATGTTTGGCAGCCAAGCAGAACAAGCAGGAAAATGGCAAGTGAAACAGGCAATTCGCAAATAGTGCTTTCGCTTTTAGAAAATGATTAGAAATTTAGAATTTGCTATTTTCGCTCAATTTAATTAACAGTGTTGTGAGTGCTTCTGAATTCGATGCAATTATTCACAGCACGACTCAAAAGCTCCAAGTATCAGCTAGCAGTCACGGTCGCCATGACAACAGTATTTAGGCTCTATCTCAGATACAACGGCTTTTTGCAGCCCATTTGGGCCTACAAGCATTGAATCCGATATTTGCTTGCTAAAGTAATTTGGTCCAACAGGCATCAATTTGGTTAGCATCAATATGAGCATAATTCTAAAAGCCATTAGACTGGAGTACCTTGTGTTGTCTTGTCTTTAAACATATTTTTAAAATGCTTTTTATGAAGCTTTCTGCTAAACTAAAAGCCAATCCAGTTATTATAGTTAGCAAATACACGTAGGAGCAAACATGCCATGTCATTCACTTGAAAAAATGGCTTACACATAAAAGACCAGGTTTACTAAACACTCACATTGGTGGCAGAGTTGAGCCGGTACAGATTAATGCTTGAGTAGGATCTCCGCAGGACAGACATTGTGACAACCAATTAGCCAGTTAGCAAAATCTAATTCAAATCTTTAATTAAAATCTTAGGTGTGGCCTCCACATGCAATGTATTCAAGTTGGTTTGTAATGGATAATTCAGCAAAAATAGATTGCATTACAGCATAACCTACTAACATGAGTAGAAAGTAGTGAAAATATTTAATTTATAATTTGAATAAACAAAAAAATAAATAAAAATAACTGAGATTTTTTCTAACTATGAAGGCAGCTGAATTTTTATGCTAATTATTTCTTAAAACCTATGCTTGTTATGATATGGAAACCCCCCACCAGCAATTTTGCTGCACTGGAATGGAGCAATGCAGACAAAAAATTGGTGAATATTTATGCTAACTTTCTATTGCATACCTTTCTATTATAGCAATAACAACATAACCTAAAAAGTTCATAAATTATATATTACATATCTTATGCATACATGCGCAACTGCTGGCCGATCTGGCCACCGTAAATTGTGGTGGACCAGGGGTAAGTCGCAAAAATGCCCACCCAAAGAATACGGACGTAGTACTAATTAGATGACGAGGCATTTAGCCCTTTTAAGACATGCTACTCCTGCCGTTTACCCAAAATTGCATTAATGTTGCTCTAGGGTTTCTTTCACAGGTAAGTCGCATTTTTGGTCAAAAAGTAAGTCGCATGGCCAGTGTAAATCAGGGGGGTTGCGCATGTATGTATCTTATGTATGTCTTATGTATGCAGCTTCTTATTTATGCAACTAAGACTTATGAAATTGAATACTTAATACTAATAGTAGGCTAATAGGCAAACTAGCTACTATTAATAATATAGCTTTCAAAATTTTGTTAAAGCCCCTTTTTAATTAATATATATTTATTTATGACTTGCCATACTTTGGAAGATATCATTTAGGCTAGACGTTACTAGTTTCTGGCATAAATTTGATTTGGTAAGCATTCTAAGCATGCAGTTAGCAAGTCAATTTGCTGAAAGTTGATTTGCCAAAAGTCAATTTGTCAAAAGCAGGTTGTTTTGCCAAAGTTTTATATACATAAACATTAATTAATGGTTAAAAAATAAAGCAATTTATGAAATCTAATGAACAAATAAAAGAAAGTTAATAAATGGGGCTAAAATGCATTGAAGGTTGAAATATTGAAATGTTAAAATATCAAATAAAAATAAAAATTGTTCTATTGCATGCAGAAAATCAGCTATATAAGAAATAAATATTCTGCAATTAGTATATAGGCATATTGCAATAAAAATTATCAAAAATGCCAATTGAAAAAATTAAGCTCAGGACAGGACCTTCAATAGTGAACTTATAGTTTGGAAGGCAAAATGTATACTGGGATTTCCTAGTATACAACAAAGGTACTTGCCTTTTTTCAATGTATATTAGTATATTTCTTGGGGTATATAACACAGTGGAAACATTGTATCAATGACATTTTTTAGTCCCAGTATACAAGCAAGGTTTTGTACTTTCTCTTCCATTAGAACCAACATAGTTCTAACACCTAGGTACACTAATGATATACAATCCAAACTATGGCAGTCAACTAGGCCTATATATTGCTTAGATCTAACACTATGACATCAGATATCAATTAGGCCTGGGCTTTTCATATTACTGATTCCAGAACCAAAATTAGTTTGAAGCTTTTCATATTATCTGTTTTGTTTTCAGAATTGGTTCTAGAACCATGATCTAAATCTGGAATTTGGTTTGAGAATTTTTTTAATCCATTGTCATGTTTATACTTTAACAATAAAATATATTTGAAATTGTCAATTTTTTACTATTGATATATCAATAATGTTTTTTGTTATATCCAAGACAAAACAAAGTCAAGGAAAGACAAAATTAAATTATAATGACAAACAAACCTAAAATGGGTTTGAAACTTTTCATTTTTCTAGGCCTAGGCCTACCAATCAGTGGTGTTAGCGGGGGTGCCCATTTTTTCGCACCTTAAATTTTTTTTCGTGCTTGCATACTTTTTTGCGCTTGCAGTTAGTATAGGGCCTAGCATAAAAAAATCATTAGGCAAAACAAGTTCTTAGAAATATTTTCCAGAGATGTTCAATTAAGCAAATTTGAAAATGTATAGTGCTCAATGTTAATGGCAATAGTAAAAATATGTTTGATTTTGACAATTGAACTGCATAGGAATATATAAACTACATTGATAGTCTAACTGGCACATGAGTTATGAGAAGTGGCTAGAAAAATAAATAAAAGTTCCAGTAGCAAACAACATGATTTAAGATCTTGGAAACACTAACTTAGAAAAAAATGTATGAGAAACTGGTATAATTCAACAGGAGCAAGCTAGGAAACACTAAGCAGGAGCTAGGAAGCTTTAAATGGTCAATTTTGATAGAACCTTTTGTCAGTAATAGTTTTTGGCAGAGGTTTTGAAAGCCCTTTTTCAATAGCCTTTTGCTTTAGAATGTTCTTGGCAATCTTCTTGGCTTCCTTCATCTTCTTTTTGTGAAGCTTTTCCTGCTACTACTGCAATTTTGCCAATTCTCTGTCTTGGTCTTCTTTTGACCTAGTCATTTCCAACAGAAGTTGTTTGGCATTTTCCTTCTCTATTTGCTTCTGCCTGATTAGCTCTTTAGTGGTCATCATTGACTTCTCTAGGCTAGTGTAGGGCTTGCTCGCCTAGCCCTAGCAGAATCAATGTCTAATTTTTTGCACTATAAGCTTAAATGAAATTCATGCCATACCTTGAAAATTGCACATTCGCACCATTGAACACAAAATTCGCGCTTGGCGCAAATTCATGCCAGGCTAATACCACTGCTACCAATTCTGGTTCTAGAACCAATTTTCATAAAAAGCCTTGAATAGGCTTTTGGCAAAAAGTTTTTGGCAAAGTAACTTTTGCCAGAATAGTTTGTATAGGTCTACTTTTTGATTAATCATTTTATTCTTGTAGGCCATTGTATGCATAGCCATAGAGAATCTAATATAATATATACTATATTATATATCTAGTATCATTATAGTAGGCTATATCTAATATAGAGAATAGTTAGGGCCTAGGCCTAATGAAACTCAATGACTTAACATGATCTAGATCTAGAGTATGCCCTATAGATAAATTGCTAAAGTATAGCAGCCCTAAATTCTAAAAAAATTCTGAATTATCTAAACATTTAATGAAACCTAAAAGCTGATTTGTGGGCCTCTAATCTAGGGTCTAGGCTAGACCACTAGGCCTATAATAGCCTACAGCTAGAAATGGCTAATTATGAGTATGGGAGGCCTATGTCTATGACTAAAACAGTATAAAATAGAACAGATTAGGCCCTAGCCTAGCCTGTCTAGCCTAGGGCCTACACCTGTATAACTTTCCCCAACACATTTTCAGACAGATCTTCTGACACTTTTTTACGACACCTAAAATGTCAGAAAAAGTGTCATAAAAATGTTGGAAGATCTGTCTGAAAATGTGTTGGTGAAAGTTAACTGTTACAACAATTTTTCCGACACTTTCTGACATTTTAGGTGTCGTAAAAGTGTCAGAAGATCTGTCTGAAAATGTGTCGGCGAAAGTTATACAGGTAGGGCCTACTGATGTCATAACTCATAGACCCTAATGTCCCTAACGGCTAAGGGCCTAAGTAAAAGTAAAAAATAGGGCAAAACTACAAAATAAAAAAATACACAAGCCTTATGCATGGTGAGACTAGCTGGTGACAGGAGTCATGAGAATTAATGCAAAAATATTTATTAGGTCCCAATGTTTTCTATAGAGACTAGCTAGATCAGTATCATAGGCCTAGTGGCTAGTATCACTCAGAAGTGAAAATATTCTGCAAAAAAATTCCCTAACAGTTAGCTTATATAGGCCATGTTTAAATAACTGTGGACGATCGAACCGTGGATCTGTGGAAAAATGGAAATGTTAGGCATTCCGTCAGTGCCCTTAGGCTACCGTTGTCACGCGCAAGCTGCATGCTTTTAATCTTTCCATTTAAAGCATAAAAGTACATCATAATTTTGCTGTAACGCACTCAATGAATAATCTTTTTGTAAATTGTTTAAGAATTAAAGCGATTAAAAAACTTTGAAGAACAGCAGAAGTAATTTATTGCATGTGCTATGACAATAAATGTAAAAAACGCAAGCTTTTGTTTTACTTTATTAAGCCATTATAACAAACTTGCAACGCTTTTACATCTTTAAAATGTTAAAAGCAAAAAAGGGTCAAATATTATTAACTCGGCCTAAAGAACAGCGAGGGCCTAAATAACAGAGATAAAGGTTTTTGAAGTTTTTTTTTCTATACTCCAAGTTTGGTTGTTTCTAGGAATAGTTTGCCGTAATTTTGCAAAATCCAAACCAGTCTTGGAAGTCTATAATTTCTAATAATTTTCAATTCCCATACATAAATCTTTTGGTTCTTGGGTGCAGATGGTTTAAAATAGTGTCAACCAAGTACTACTCAAAGAGAAGAGCGGGAAGCCTTGTTTTTGGTAAATTTAGGAGGAAGTTTTTTTTTAAATACGCCATTCTAGGACTAGCAGCTAGGCTACTGCCTGCTGCTATAGTAATTACCAGGCCGAGGCCTATTTAGTTAGTCATATATAAGACATAGGAGGTTTTTATTTTTTACTACATGTGCATGTATGGACGGTTCCATTATGATGATTATAATCTAGTACAATTGTTGTAGGCCTATTCAATTGAATGAATTTGAATCATGACCATGTTGCTTTTAAGGAGAAATTCAAAAGGCCAACCTAAAAATTAAACTATAAAACTATAATTTTTTTATACACAATTGAATATATAAACAGTGATATCACTGATTCAACTGAGGCTATAACTAACTAGGCCTAAACAAAAATTGACACCAAAGCATCTGAACTTGTCACTAAAGTATTTAAACTTGTCATTGAAATGTTTTTCACTAAAATGTCTTGTCACCAATCTGACAGGTGCAGCTGAAATCGTCATATGATAATGACGACTTAAACAGATCTGGAAGACTTAAACATTTAAATATGACAACTTCAATAGATAAAAATGTTACAAATGTAAGTGTTTATTTATTAGTTCACCATTCATCAACTCTCTAGTAGAGTTTGCCCCTGTTTATAAAGTTAAGCTGCAGTAAAAGCATTGCAGGAGTTCTCAATTTTCAGTGTAAGCACATGTATGTATATATATATCTCTACTTTCATTCATGCAGTATACACACATATACATAATGACAAATGTACATGAGATCACTGATCATAGAACTAAATGTACACTGTTACATTGTACACAGTACATAATGTACATGCGTGATCAAGAATATTTCCCTAGCCTATAAAGACTCATTTAATTTGATTCCTTGTATTTGACTATATGATTTTGATGGCTCATTTGATAGTAGTTTAAATAAGTCTTAAGTCCTATATACTAAAAATGGTCTGTCTGTGTCTATCTATCTATCTATCTATGTGATCGATTAGAGAAAAAATGGCTGGACCGATTTTGTTCGAACTTGCACTGTTTGATCAGAAATTTTCCCGTGACGGTACATGCATCGTGGCTAAGAAATTGCTCGATGCTAAAGGCATTAAATATTCGAAAAACATGCTTTTTTTGCAAAGGTCAAGCAAACTTTTCGACTTGAAATGCATTGTAAGAATGCTAGAGAAAAAACTGACTGGTTGAATTCTGATTCTGAAATAGATTGCATCATAACTGAATTGTAACTCCGACTTGAATTGGAAATGCAGTGTGAAAGCGTAGCACCAGACTTGATTTAAATTGTGTAACCATATTGATAACTGATACCGACTGACTGAAAAACTGATTATGTCATAACTGCTTCGTGTGATTTACTCTATGCTTGGATTTTAAAGTGTTGAATTATATAAGTGCAAAAGTTGATGTTATCAAAACGATGAGAGCTAGCCTAGAGGTGAACAAACTAAACTGCTAAATGCAGCGACGATGGTTTGAATTTTCATAGAGTATAATTTTTTAATTAAATCTTTTCAACGTCAGGAAAACTAAAAGACTTTTTAAAAAGAAGCGTCATGTAAAAATCGTAGAAGCGTCATGTAAAAAATCATAGAAGCGTCATGTAAACAATCATAGAAGTGTCATGTAAAAAATCATAGAAGCGTCATATAAAAATCATAGAAGCGTCATTTAAAAAATCATAGAAGCGTCATGTAAACAATCATAGAAGCGTCATGTAAAAATCATAGAAGCGCCATGTAAAAAATCATAGTAGCGTCATGTAAACAATCATAGAAGCGTCATGTAAACAATCATAGAAGCGTCATGTAAAAAATCATAGAAGCGTCATGTAAACAATCATAGAAGCGTCATGTAAACAATCATAGAAGCGTCATGTAAACAATCATAGAAGCGTCATGTAAAAAATCGTAGCAGCGTCATGAAAAAATCATAGAAGCATCATTTAAAAAATAATAGAAGCGTCATGTTAACAATCATAGAAGCACCATGTAAACAATCATAGAAGCGTCATTTAAAAAATCAGAGAAGCGTCATGTAAACAATCACAAAAGCGTCATTTAAAAAATCATAGAAGCGTCATAAAAAAAATCATAGAAGCGTCATATAAATATCATAGAAGCGACGGGAAGCGTCATATAAAAATCGTAGAAGCGTCATATAAATATCATAGAAGCGTCATTTAAAAAAGTCATAGAAGCGTCATGTAAAAATCGTAGAAGCGTCATGCAAAAAATCATAGAAGCGTCATGTAAAAAATCATAGAAGCGTCATGTAAACAATCATAGAAGCATCATGTAAACAATCATAGAAGCGTCATGTAAACAATCATAGAAGCGTCATGTAAAAAATCAGAGAAGCGTCATGCATGTAAACAATCATAGAAGCGTCATATAACAATCATAGAAGCGTCATGTAAACAATCATAGAAGTGTCATGTAAACAATCATAGAAGCGTCATGTAAAAAATCGTAGAAGCGTCATATAAAAATCATAGAAGCGTCATTTAAAAAAGTCATAGAAGCGTCATGTAAAAATCGTAGAAGCGTCATGTAAAAATCGTAGAAGCGTCATTTAAAAATCATAGAAGCGTCATGTAAACAATCATAGAAGCGTCATGTAAAAAATCATAGAAGCGTCATGTAAACAATCATAGAAGCGTCATGTAAAAAATCATAGAAGCGTCATGTAAAAAATCGTAGAAGCGTCATGTAAAATATCATAGAAGCGTCATGTAAACAATCATAAAAGCGTCATGTAAACAATCATAGAAGCGTCATGTAACAATCATAGAAGCGTTATGTAAACAATCATAGAAGTGTCATGTAAACAATCATAGAAGCGTCAAGAAAAAATCATAGAAGCCTCATTTAAAAACTAATGAAAGTGTCATTTAAAAAATTAAGAAGCATCATGGTAGAATAAAAGAAGTGTCATGTCAGACATGAAAGGTGTCATGGAAAAATTAAATGCAGCTAAAATGCTATGCTGGGGAGAAAAACTGAGATGTCAAGGCTCTCAGAGAATAACTGAGATTACGGGGGGGGGGGTTCTGAGATGTCAAAGCAAAAGTCAGAAGCTACTTCAAAGTTCATGTACTTTACTCAATTTTTTATTACATTCTTTGTTGGCTTGCCACGGGGGGGCGCTGATAGAAGAAGAGTCATGTAAAAAATAAAAGTAGCACTATGTATACATAAAAGAAAAGTCGTGTCGAAGTTAAAAGATTCATTTGGGAATTGCTACGATGTCAAAGCTTGGTGGAAATCGTTATAGTGCTGTGATTCTTAAAGAAGGAATCACTAAAATTCCAAGGCTTAGGGGAGAAGAATTGCTGAGATTTCAAGGCTTTAGGTTGGGTTAAAGTTAGGTTTAGGTCAAGTGTGGGTTGAGGGTTATATTTTATCGGGTTTAAAGGTTAACAAGGGATTTTTTAGATTTCAAGATTTATGGGGGGCATCGCTGACATGTCAAGGCTTACGGGGGGAATAGCTGAGATGTCAAGGCTCACGGGGGTATAAATAAGATTTCAAGGCTTAAGTCAGAAGCTACATGTAGTTCATTGAAAACTTTTTATTCCATTATTTGTCGACTCCTCAGGGCTCGCTGATAGAAAAAGCGTAATGTAAAAATAAAAGAAGCTTCATGTCAAAGTTAAGAGATTCATTTGGAAATCCCTACGATGTCGAGGCTTGCAGGGAATCGCTATAATGCTGTAGTAGTGCTATAATGACTCTTAGAGAGAATTACTGAAATTTCAATGTTAGGTTAGGGTTAGGGTTAGGGCTAGGGTTAGGGTTAGGCTAGGGTTAGGGTTAGAAGGTTGACAGATTTTTTTAGACTTCAAGGCTTATTGGGGGCATTGCTGTGATGTCAAGGGGGGAAGTTGATAAGTTAAAGCTTGTGGGGGGGAATTACTGACATGTCAAGGCTTACAAGGTTTGACAGGAGATTTGTTTAAGATTTCAAGGATACATGTAGCTTATTAAAAAAACGTGTATTGCATTTCTTTGGCTCCCCAACGGGGGGCGTAGATTGCTAGTTATACACTATAAATCATTTTAATTTGTTGGCAAACAAGAACACGCAATTGCTGCCATGAGCTAAGATCCTTGCATAGCCAATGCAACACAATATGACAATTTAGTGAATGCAGCATTGTCTAATACTGAAATAAGATGACAATTTAGATAATTTTGGTTGTTTTTCTTGTAAGCCACAGATGACGATGTCACGATCTTGAATATGATGACTTCAGTTGGAACCAATCTGACCAATAACCTTAGAGCATTGGACTCACAACTTGAGAGTTAGATGATTGACTCTTAATCTACTTGGAACAATTTTACTTTGTAGGCCTATCCTTGAGCAAAATGCTTAACTTTGCATTATTTCAGTTCATCTAGCTAGTTGTAAAATAGGTATTAGGCCTAGTATTAGCTGGGATAATTGAGGGTATATGCTATAGTTTGGAAGGTATACATCATGCCAGAAATTTCTCGCATGCATTTTGGTTTGGCCAAAAAAATTTGGCATGTATTGGTAACTTGGTGTGCATTTGGGTATATGGCCTAGTGGCATACTATGCCATACTCAGGAAGGTGTCATATGTGCGCAGGAATATATTTCAGTGTATTTTTGGAGTGTGCACTGTGTGCAAAGCTAAAATATGAATTTGTGTGCCAAGGTCTACATTCATTTATTGACAAATACATAGCTAGAGTACTAATATGCTATAGCACTAAAAACTTGGTATAAGTCCAATTAAAACAAAACTAAAAAATGGAAAAAATTTTTGTACCTTATGTAGGCTTTTTTTCAACTCAAAACTTTTGCTTTATTTTAGCTCATGTAGAAAATTATCAAAAGAAATAGCTTTAACTTTACGGTAAAATCCTATTTTGAGTTTTATTATTTGTTTCACTTACCAAGAAACAATTTTTTATTGATATGCTTAAAAAATGTAATCTTAAAGCATATTTTACACATTGCATATACAGATTATACATTTAGATAACTCATTGTGAGCTAAATTTTTCTGATCAGGTTTGCCACTGTATGCTAAAAACTTCTGCTAAGCCTTTGTTGTGCACTGTATGCGCCACTTTGCGCACATTTTTTGTTGATGTGCACCGGAATTTTCTGCCATAATTTATACTTTCCTGAGTGTGGATACTATGCTGTGGAATAGGCTAGGCCCTTAGCTTGATGGCATAGAATATGGTAGGGCCTATGATGATCTTAATGCTTATGCCTATGGTTACAAATTTTTTAAGCTTTGTTTTTTCTTGTGCATTTTTTGAAACAATGTTTGAATATATTTTTCTGTTTTTGTTTATAGGCCTATTGTTAATTATTGTCAATGGTGTGCATGGCATGTAGCCAATAAGCATGGTGTGTAGTAGGTATATAAACAAAAAACTCTGGTATACATTCTGGCATGTAGCTAACATGATCTGGAGTATAGAATATGTGGTGACCCCCTACTCTTTGGACTTAATAAATAGTTCTTATTTTTAGATTGGTCTCAAAAATGTTTTAAGTATATAGGACTAGTCTTATGTCAATGTCACCTTGACTATTCAAATGCATTGTGGGTTTATTAGCATAATAAGGCCTGAGGGATGGCAGGAACACTTATATAAAATGAGTATTAAAGTTCATTAGATCAGCTATAGCCTTTTCCTAGGGGCCTTTTCCTATCTTCCTGCTTTTAAAAATGGTTAGGATAGGCCTAATTTAGGATTGATTTTGTAAGTAATTATGTCAAAGTAAATTCTAATAAACTGTTTCTATTGTAAAAGAAACAAAGATTCATTCTAAATAAATCTATAGTCTATAAGCTATTTTTAGATCATTTGTATAAATAGGGCTAGGCCTATACCTTTGGCTGTTTATATATGATTTAACTTATGTAATTTTTGCAATTTAAAGTGCTAATTTGTCATTTTAGTCCTTTTGTGGTCTTGTCATAAATATTTTGATATTAGCCTAGGCACAGGAAATTCTACTCATATATAAAACTTGTGTCATAGTGAAATTCAGTCTGTTTATCAAATAGACTGAAAGTTTAGCCATTTATTTTCTTAATAGGCTTAAATGATTAACACATCAATCACTTATTTGTTTAGAATATTTACTTGGTATGCATTTTTTAGGTTTTTTGCAATTTTGTATATTTATTAGTTGGCCTACTTCCACAATACATATTGACTGACTGTAAATCTAGCAGATAAGTGCAGTTTTGAAATTTGAAGATAAAAAACTGTTTAACACAAATAAAGTATTTTTGGAAGCACAAAGCAAAGTGTTAAAATTTAAATGTAAACTGTAAAATTTACTACTATAGGGTGCCCATTTTGTCATGGGTAACAAAGCTGTATTGTAGCTGTAGCCATAATAAACTATGGAATATTAAATTAATACTCCTGCATCTTAATTATGGCTTCTTAACCCATTTATAGCTGCTCCAGGCGGAGTTCTGCAGCAATGGAGCGAATCGCCTCCAATCTGGAAGTGAAGTCCGGCTTCCTATTGAAAAAGTCGCAGAACCGGCACTTTTTCACCAGGGACAATTACAAGCGCAGATTCTTTGTGCTGTCGCCCATGAGTCTGCAGTACTTTGAGCCTTCGGATGAGGTAAGGGATTCATTTTAATCACAAGTATTGCATCATATGCATTTAATGACCAAGATTTATTGGCAAGATCAGTGCCAAGTCATTTTGTCATTTTTTGCACTTCATTCATTTCAATTCTTTTAAATCTGCGACATACTTCATTCCAATTCTTAGAAATAGCGCCACAATTCATTCCCATTCTTAGAAATAGCGCCCCAATTCATTCCCATTCTTAGAAATAGCGCCACAATTCATTCCCATTCTTAGAAATAGCGCCACAATTCATTCCCATTCTTAGAAATAGCGCCTGTTGGAAATGACAAGCCAAGGCGAGCAATTGCTATGAGACGAGAAAACGATAGCTCTGAGCCAATGCTCAGTGCGAAACTATTTATTATCAGCGATAAAGCACGAGCCTGCGACAACCCCCCAACCCAGGACTAAAACTCACCACACTGCACATCAGAGCACGATGACAATAATAATTTGACGCGTACACTCAAACTGAACAAAAGTACAAGCACCAGTGGAATAAGCAATCAAATAATAAACAGTGCGAAGCTCCGCCCAAGCCTAACACTGCTCCCCACAAAAAGCAAACAAAAGTCAAAGACAGTCACATGAAATCCCCACAGTCAATATCACTCATCAGTCCTTGTAGCAAACAGGCTGCCGAGGGCGAAACTCGTACGGCTCCCGGTGGCAAATGTTTCCAGGCTCCTGGCGCTCCAGGTCGAGCCGCGGGTCGTCTTCCATGGCCACCACTGGGTCAGTCAGCGCACCATCGGGTTCAGGTGTCTCAAGCCGCTTAGGAGAGTCTGGCCGGCCGGTCCACTGATTTGAGTGCGCCAGCCGCAAGCCACCGCCAGGCTGATCGGCCGGAGTGACGAGCGCCGTGTTCAGGCCATGCTGCACCACGAACTTGGCTGGCACCGGAGGAGTTCCAGGTCGCATCCTCAGCCAGATTGGATCGCCAGCTTGCTCCGTCATTGTCAGCGGGTGTCGAAGCCGACGGCCCCACATGAGGATGTCTGGAGAGGCTGCGCGATTGCCGCTTGGCCGGCTGGTCCTTATCGTCAGCAACAGCTTTTGCAGAAAGTGGTCGAACGGCACCACCTTAGTCCACGCTCTGAGACCATCCTTAATGATTCGCACCAGTCTCTCAGCTTGACCATTCGAGGCGGGATGATACGGCGGGGTGTGCAGTTCACGACAACCAATGCTGCGCAGCCACTGCGAGACCTTCTCCGACTTGAACTCCGGCGCATTGTCCGACACCAGCGTCTGAGGCACTCCATTTCTCGCAAAAACCGCTCTTAGAACACGCAGAACACTTTCTGCAGATCAATCAGGCACCTGAATCGCCTCAGGCCACCCTGAATAGGAGTCGGACAACAGCAGGAGCAGCCCTGCACCAGAGATCTCACAGTGGTCCATGTGAACTCGCACCCATGGCTCACTCTCGGCTGGCCAGATGTCGATTTTCCGCTGAAGCACCGGTCGAGTTTCTGAGCACTGCGGACAGCGCTCCACAAAATTCCGCACCTCGCGATCCAGGCCAGGCCACCAGAATTCCTTGGAGATGTGCGCCTTGGTGTTGTCAGCACTCGGGTGTACTTCGTCATGGGCCGCCTCCAGGATGCGCCTGCGGAGAATGGGTGGCGGCACAATTCTGGTTCCATGGATCACCAGGCCATTTTCGACTGACAGAGCCTCACGACACGCCTTGTACGGTCTCTCCACCTGCGACACCTGGCCCCACCTGCCGGTTCTGATTCTCTGCCGGAGCCGTGTCAACAACGAACACCTCCGAGTTCCTTCACGTAGCTCTTGCAAGGTCACCAGAGCCCCTTCAGTGACGACCTCAGACTCCAGCTGGTGAATTAAATCATTCTGTGCATCTTGCTCGGAAAAGCTCAAACGTGACAAAGCATCAGCATCCGTCATCAACCTCCCAGGCACGTACTCGACCACGTAATCGAAAGCCGACAGTCTCAAAGCCCAGCGCATTAGTCTTTCTGACACCGTTTTGGGAAGGTTTTTGCTCGGATTGAAAATATACTTTAGCGGCTCATGGTCGGTCTGGAGAGTAAGCCTCTTGCCTAGCAGCATCTTGCGAGCTCTCTTCACTGCCCAAACAATTGCAAGGGCCTCTCTCTCAATGTTCGAGTAATTTGCTTCAGACTTCGTCAGAGCACGTGACAGGTACATAACCGGATGACCTGACTGCACCAGAACAGTAACCAATGACTGCTCACTAGCATCCACGCGTAGACAGACAGGAGAGCTGACATCAAATGGTTTCACGCACGGATTCGAACTCAGGCTCTGCTTCACACAGGCAAACGCAGCTTCAGCCACAGAACTCCACTCGAACACCCGGTCCGCCCGGCGAAGTTCCTGCAAAGGCCGGCACTTCTCAGCAAAATTGGGGACCAACCGACCGTAGAACTGGGCCAGTCCCAGAAACCGCTCGAGGTCCTTCTTGTTCTTTGGAGGTTCCACGTCTTGAATCCGCTGAACCATGCCAGGATCTGGCTTGATCCCTTCCTCATCTATTATGTGGGCAAGGAACTTCAAACTGGGTGCTTCCATGATGCACTTTGCTTCATTGACTTTAACATTTGCGCTCTCAACTTGTCGAGTATTCCTGTGCGAATGTTCACCAACTCTGTCTTCGTCACCGCGCCCATGAGGACGTCATCCTGATACACAATGACACCTGGATGTTCGCTTAACAGCTTCTCCATCTCCCGCTGGAACACAGACGGAGAGACCTTGATGCCGTACGGCAGCCTATTGAAGCGATAACAGCCAAATGGAGTGTTGATGGTGGTGATGTCTTTAGACTCATTCTCCAGCGGTATTTGATAATAGGCATCAGAAAGGTCAAGACGGCAGAACAGCTTCTTGTTGGCCATCTTGGAAAACGCTGTCTCTATTGATGGAGTCAGGTATGTCTGATCCTGCACCCACTGATTGACTGCTGTGTAATCTCCGCAAATCCTCACTGACGCCTTGTCCGACTTCACCGTCACCACAATCGGGCTGCCCCACTCCGACGATGTCACCCTCTCGACTATTCCCGCCTTCTCCATCAAGTCCAGCTCCTTTTTTACTAACGGACGCAGCGCCAATGGCAGCTCTCTGGCTGGCTGGAAGATCGGCCCGGCTCCTGTCTTCAACCGAATCTCTCCGACTGCTCCCTTAATACCCAGTAAGCTCTCATACCTGTTGCTGCTGGGTGCCTTGGCCTCATCAGAATGGTGAGCTGGCAGCGAGTTGAGCAAATCCCGGCCTAGCAGTCCAAACTTTTGCTGGCAGTCGATGACAGGCAACTCAGCGGCAATGAAGCGACCGTCCGTGCCGTCAGTCTCCACCAGGCACTCCAGGATGCCGAGCTGCTTCATCACATGACCGTCGTAGGTCAGCATCCGGGACTTCGCCGATTTCAGTGGCGGTCTGCCAAGATCCTCCCAGATCTTTCTTGATATCAGTGAGCACGCCGCACCGCTATCCTTCTCCATCTTCACCTGCTTGCCGTTGATCTTGACCATGCAGAAAGCAGCCGGGGTGCCCTCACCGCAGTAGAAGACGGGCTCATAACTGGTAGAATCTGCAGACATTGCTTTTTCTGCGGCGAAGTGAGTTTTGGCGCTCCTGCAGACTCGGGCAAAGTGTCCGAGTTTTCCGCACTGACGACAGGTGGCTTTCAGCGCCCAGCAGTCAGTTGACTTGCGATGAGACTTCTGGCCGCAGCGCTGGCACATCTGGCTTCCACTCACATTCGGTTCTCGACTTCTCCACGTATTGACACCGGCCGCGTCTTCAAGGTCCTGGCATGGCGCATCATGGCTAGGCGCCGTCTGGTGCACCGCTGAACCAACTTGAGCCTGGCCTAACACAGTCAGCGGTCCAGTCAAGAAGGTGCTCACCATCTGTAGCTGCTGCACATAGTCTGAAATCTGGTCCACCGAAAGCTCCGAAGAAACCTCACGTTCGAGCACTTTGCTTCTGATGTCTTGATTTCTGAGGCCAGCAATCAGTCGCATTTTGATCAGCTGCTCTGCTGGGTTTACATCCTCGTCCTTCAGCTTCTCGAACTCGCACACCACTGCCTGTTCTCGAAGACGGGCAGCGAAGCCGGTGATGCTCTCACCCTCGCCCTGGCGCATGGACATGAAGGCCACCCGCTCCGAAATCAGCAGCCTTTTCTTGGGTTCCAGAAATCGAATCAGGCACGCTTTGATGTCGGCCCACTTCATCTTAGAAAGCTGGCTCGGTGCCACCAGCTGCTTCACTTTGATTAGCTGAGCCACGCCCAGACAGCCCAGAAAAGCGTCTGTCAGTGCCAGGTTGCCGTCGGTGTCCTGCACTCCTTTTGACCTCGCCTGAGCATCGAAGACTTCGACCCATGCCCGCAGCTCTTCAATGCTTTCCAGTGGCAGTGGGTCTCGTAGCTTGATAGACATGCATGCAATCCTGCTTGCGACGCCAAAATGTTGGAAATGACAAGCCAAGGCGAGCAATTGCTATGAGACGAGAAAACGATAGCTCTGAGCCAATGCTCAGTGCGAAAATATTTATTATCAACGATAAAGCACGAGCCTGCGACAACCCCCCAACCCAGGACTAAAACTCACCACACTGCACATCAGAGCACGATGACAATAATAATTTGACGCGTACACTTAAACTGAACAAAAGTACAAGCACCAGTGGAATAAGCAATCAAATAATAAACAGTGCGAAGCTCCGCCCAAGCCTAACAGCGCCACAATTCATTCCTATTCTAAATAGCGCCACAATTCATTCCCATTCTTAGAAATAGCGACACAATTCATTCCCATTCTTAGTAATAGCGACACAATTCATTTTCATAATTTAGAATCCGCGCCACAAGATGAAAGGCCGCATATTCCTGGCCCTGATGAAGGCCGTAGAGACTGTGCAGCGAGGCGCGTTAGACTGCCAGCAGCAGTTGGAGATGCCGCAGTCCGGCGACTCCTGCAGCTTGCAGATTGTCTACGTGGAGGACGTGCACAACACTTTCTACACGATGTACGCCACGGCGCCCAGCCAATCAGAGCGAGACTCCTGGCTGTCGGCCATCAGGCAGCACGCGGTGGCGCGCGGCGCCAGATTCGCGCCAACCTATCACCCGAGCGTGTGGCGCGCCGGCCGATTCGCCTGTTGCGCCGCCGGGGACAAGCGCGCCCAGGGCTGCCAGCCGGCAATGCCAACGGATGGCGCCGCGGCGACCGGCGCCCTGGAAGAGAACGGCTCCGGACGGCAGCCGCTGGCGCCGCACAGCCGGTCTCTGTCTAACCTGCAGCAGCCGCAGCAGCAGCAGCAGCAGCAAGCTGAAGCAGTTGCCGCTTCAACTGAAGCTTCTGGCGCCGTTTTTGGCGACGCCGCCGGTGTGACAGCGGCAGCTCCCCCAGTCGGTGGCAACGTGGTGGTTGCTATCCACAATTTCCGGCCCATGCGGGAGAACCAACTCAAACTGGAGAAGGTGCGGCATTGGGATATTTTAATCGAAGGGTTTGCGTACGGGTCCTCCTCCTAGAATCCGGGATCAGTCCTTCAGTCTAGTCGGGATTCGGGTCAGTCCTTTCAGTCTAGTCGGGATTCGGGATCAGTCCTTCAGTCTAGTCGGGATTCGGGATCAATCCTTTCAGTATAGTCGGAATTCGGGGTCAGTCCCTTCAGTCTAGTCGGGATTCGGGTCATATCTCTCTACAAAACGTGCATAGCCTATTAAAGCACTTTCACTCACGCCATGCTGCACTTCAGGGCAATCGCTACATAGTAGTGGACGGCACCAATTCAAAGTGGTGGTACGTGCGCGACTCTGCCGGGTGAGTCTGGTTATTGTATTTCGTATTTCAAATCTAGTTTACAATTTGTTTTATTTTTACTATGAATGAAGTGTGTTGGCATTATTAATTTTGCACAATTGCAGCGAATACGGCTACATACCGACTAACTACATTCGCAAGCCAGATAGTTTGGAAACTTTCGAGTGAGCGCTGTCTGGTTGCTTTGATTTATGCTATCATTTATAGAGATCGTGGCAGTAGTAGGTAAGGTAGATTAGAGACTGAGAAACAGGTATAGTACATAGCGCCTGAGATGTAGATAAGGTAGATACTGACTGAGAAGTAGATTAGGTGGCTACTAACTGAGAAGTAGATAAGGTAGATATTGACAAAGACGTAGAAAAGGGTAAATAGTGACTGAGAAGTAGATAAGGTAGGTAGAGACTGAGAAGTAGATAATGTAGGTAGAGACTTAAAAGTAGAAATGTAGATAGTGACTGAGAAGTAGATAAGATACATAGTGACTCAGATAGATAAGGCAGGTAGAGACTTAGAGAGGTAGAAAAGGTAAATAGTGATTAAGAATATAGGTTAGAGACTGAGAAGTAGATAAGGTAGGTAGAGACTGAAAAGTAGATAAGGTAGGTAGAGACTGAGAAGTAGATAAGGTAGGTAGAGACTGAAAAGTAGATAAGGTAGGTAGAGACTCAGAAGTAGATTTAAGGTAGATAGTGACTGAGATGGATAGGATAGCCGCACTAGATGATCATCATCCATCTTGTGCTGCACCAGCCCAAAAGTTGACCTTATTGCCCCGCCTGCTTCACCCAAATCGCAGTTGGTATTACCGCAAGATCAGTCGCCAGCGGGCTGAGCACATGCTGCTGGATGCCGGCAGGAAGGAGGGCTGCTTCCTGGTCCGGGACTCGGTCTCAAAAAAGGACGCCTACACCCTGTCTGTTATGGCTAAGGATGTGAACAAGTGAGTTACATGCTATCCGTGTTTAATGCTTCAACTACTCATAGTAGGTAACCGGAGAATTTTGTCTTCTAAATTTGGTTTTCAGCCGAAGCGAGTGGCGAGTGCACCACTATCACATCAACCTGACGGAGGACAACCAGTTCTATCTGTCTGAGAAGCACGCATTTCCGTCCATTCCTGAGCTTATTTACTATCACAAGCACAACTCTGGAGGTGCGTGAATCATAAGTTCATATATAGGAGTACTGAGCTCCATTTGCTGTCACATAGACACAGTAATCACGCAGTCACACAGTACTCCTAATTGCAAACTCCCGTAGTAATCCAGAATTCAAACAGTAAGGTGGTATTGACACAATATACATTTAATAATTTCACAGTAACAGTAATCACATCCACACAGTAATCGCATTCACACAGTAATCCCATTCACACAGCAATGACATTTTCGCATTCACACAGTAATCGCATTCACAGTAATTACATTTACACAGTAATCGCATTCACACAGTAATCACATTCACACAGTAATCGCATCCACACAGTAATCGCATTCACACAGTAATCACATTCACACAGTAGTCGCATTCACACAGTAATCACATTCACACAGTAATCACATTCACACAGTAATCGCATTCACACAGTAATCGCATTCACATAGTAATCACATTCACTCAGTAATCACATTCACACAGTAATCACATTCACACAGTAATCGCATTCACACAGTAATCGCATTCACATAGTAATCACATTCACACAGTAATCGCATTCACACAGTAATCGCATTCACATTGTAATCACATTCACTCAGTAATCACATTCACACAGTAATCACATTCACACAGTAATCGCATTCACACAGTAATTGCATTCACATAGTAATCACATTCACTCAGTAATCACATTCACACAGTAATCGCATTCACACAGTAATCGCATTCACACAGTAATCGCATGTCTCACATTCGTCCCCTACGTCCGCAACTCGAATTCCGGACACTCCAGGCCTGGTTGTCCGACTTCGATCGCCGCCCAGCCTCGGCCAGGAGGCGCCAGCCCCGGCCGGCCTCGGCTTTGACGAGCTGGAGGTGGACCCGGCCGAGCTGCGCCTGGACCCGGAGCCAGTCGGCCGCGGCCAATTCGGCGAAGTCCGTCGGGGCCAGCTGCGCGGCACGCAGGTAGCCGTGAAGCTGATGCTGGACGGCAACATGGCCGAGGACGATTTCATTGAGGAGGCCAGGAATATGCGGAACCTGAACCACCCCAACCTGGTGCAGCTGTTCGGCGTGGTCACCAAGTCCAAGCCGGTGATGATCATCACAGACTTCATGCCCTATGGATCGTTAAAGGACTTCTTGCGATCGAGGCGGACTCACTATTTGAAGAATAATCGGGTGGCGGCTCTGCTAGACGTCTGCAATCAAGTCGCCGTGGCAATGATGTACCTGGAGGAGAGGAATGTCATCCACAGGGATCTGGCATCTAGGAATATTCTTGTCAAGTCTGTGCTGCATCTGCACGGCTACATTGAGGTGAGGGGAGCTGCGGGTGGGGCCCGGGGTCTGGTAAAGGGGCAGAGACTATCCGGTAAAGGCACTGTCCGGTAGGAGGGTAGACTGATCGGTAGAAGGGTAGAGACTTCGGGTGGAGGGTGATGAGTAAAATGATCAATTCATCAGAAAGATGGTCGTCTCTCTCGCAGGTGAAGGTGAGCGACTTCGGCATGGCGCGGTTCCTGCTGGACCAGGAGTATGACGCATCGGCAGGCTCAAAGTTCCCGGTGCGCTGGGCGGCCCCGAGGTGTTCCAGTGCAACAAGTACAGCGCCAGGTCGGACGTGTGGGCGTTCGGCATCCTCATGTGGGAGGTGTTCACCGCCTGCGACACTCCGTACCAGGGCAAGACCAACCCGGAGGTGTGCGAGTACGTCATGGAAGGCGGCGTGCTGGAGAAGCCCCGCCTCTGTCCGGAGCAGCAAGTGTACATCTACGTCATGCTGGAGTGCTGGAAGGCCAGCCCGGTTGAACGGCCAACGTTCAGCGCCATCGTGGCCAAGTTTGACACCCTGCTGGAGAGCAGCAATGCTCTGCGCTGACTGCGCGCCAGCTGCTCCATGATCGGTGCTCGGGATCCATTCTTCCCTAATTGGATTATCAGGCTATTGGGAGATTCTTCCCTGATTGGACTATCAGGCTATTGGGAGATTCTTCCCTGATTGGACTATCAGGCTATTGGGAGATTCTTCCCTGATTGGACTATCAGGCTATTGGGAGATTCTTCCCTGGTTGGATTATCAGGCTATTGGGAGATTCTTCCCTGATTGGACTATCAGGCTATTGGGAGATTCTTCCCCGTGATTTTGTATCTTAATAATCTGATAATCCCACTGGGGAAAAATCCCCCAATATCTTGATAATCCCATTTGGGAATAATCTCCCAATAGCCTGGTAATCCCATTTGGGAAGAATCCTAATAGCCTGATAATCCCATTTGGGAAGAATCATAATACCTGTTAATCCCATTCGGAATAATCTCCCAATAGCCTAATAATCCCATTTGGGAAGAATCTAATAGCCTGATAATCCCATTTGGGAAGAATCTTAATAGCCTGATAATCCCATTTGGGAAGAATCTCCCAATAGCGCGATAATCCCACTGGGGAAGACTCTCTTAATAGCCAGATAATCCTATTTGGGAAGAATCTCCCAATAGCCTGCTAATCCCAGTAGGGAATAATCTCCCAATAGCCTGATATTCCCATTTGGGAATGATCTCTCAATAGCCAGATAATCCCACTAAGGAATAATCTCCCAATAGCCTGATAATACCATTGGTGAAGAATCTCCCAATAATCTGAGGATCTCGTGGGAGTGTTCGAGCACCTGATGAAGGAAGCTGGCAGCTGCTCAGTGGCCTACCTGAGTGATGCTTAGTGTCGCGAATCTCACGCTAGTTCAGTATTTTGATTGTTTTGCCCTCTTTGATTTATTGTGGTCCATCCGATTCGCTGGAGAATCTGCCAGCATCGGACTGAGGACCCGGGGCCGGTGCCTCCCTCTGTTTGCCGCCTCTGCCCCCCGTCTTTCCCAACTCTCGCCGCTTCGCTTCCTGATTAAAGCTGAGGGTGCTAAAAACTGCCTACTGTGTTCACTTGCCGCTTTGGGTATACTACTTGTAGTAGCAGAAAGTATGCAGAATTTATAACAGAATACAATCTGTTTTTCTAAATATAATTTTTTATCTTGCAATTGTTTTTAAACGTAGACTCTTGAGGATGTACGGCTAAAATGCTTTATTTTGTTTTCTGTAGACACGCCTCGCTGTATTATATATTGTAGCTTGTGTGTCCAGCGCTGCTCAGACCCCGTGTGTAATGAATATTTCGGTGACACAGTAAGCTAATGTTTTTGCTAGTTTTATTTATATAACTGTTAAATTTTTTCTGATTTCGAAAATTCACTCAAATCCTATCCTTATTAGATCTCAATACTCGGACTTTGAGTCCCAGATGTGCTAGAATGTTGAACCTTGAACCCCTAAAATCCCTGATCCTGAACCCTTTGAGTCCCAGATCCTGAACCCTTTGAGTCCCAGATCCTGAACCCTTTGAGTCCCAGATCCTGAACCCTTTGAGTCCCAGATCCTGAACCCTTTGAGTCCCAGATGTGCTAGAATGTTGAACCTTGAACCCCTAAAATCCCTGATCCTGAACCCTTTGAGTCCCAGATCCTGAACCCTTTGAGTCCCAGATCCTGAACCCTTTGAGTCCCAGATCCTGAACCCTTTGAGTCCCAGATCCTGAACCCTTTGAGTCCCAGATCCTGAACCCTTTGAGTCCCAGATCCTGAACCCTTTGAGTCCCAGATCCTGAACCCTTTGAGTCCCAGATCCTGAACCCTTTGAGTCCCAGATCCTGAACCCTTTGAGTCCCAGATGTGCTAGAATGTTGAACCTTGAACCCCTAAAATCCCTGATCCTGAACCCTTTGAGTCCCAGATCCTGAACCCTTTGAGTCCCAGATCCTGAACCCTTTGAGTCCCAGATCCTGAACCCTTTGAGTCCCAGATCCTGAACCCTTTGAGTCCCAGATCCTGAACCCTTTGAGTCCCAGATCCTGAACCCTTTGAGTCCCAGATCCTGAACCCTTTGAGTCCCAGATCCTAAACCCTTTGAGTCCCAGATCCTGAACCCTTTGAGTCCCAGATCCTGAACCCTTTGAGTTCCAGATCCTGAACCCTTTGAGTCCCAGATCCTGAACCCTTTGAATCCCAGATCCTGAACCCTTTGAGTCCCAGATCCTGAACCCTTTGAGTTCCAGATCCTGAACCCTTTGAATCCCAGATCCTGAACCCTTTGAGTCCCAGATCCTGAACCCTTTGAATCCCAGATCCTGAACTCTAAATCCAAGATCCTGAACTCTAGATTCCAGATCATGAAGTCTAGATTCCAGATCATGAAGTCTAGATTCCAGATCATGAAGTCTAGATTCCAGATCATGAAGTCTAGATTCCAGATCATGAAGTCTAGATCTCAAGTCATGAACCCAGATCATGCACTTTATATTCAGCTTAAAATTCACACTGGTTCGTTTTTCAAAATTATCAAGCAGTAATTTCAGTCCCACATGTGAAATTTGTCCATAAAGCTTGCGTCTTAACCATCTGTTTGGCCTTCTCGTAATTAGTTTTATTAGCCCGCTCCAGGCAATCGTAGTGTACTTCACACTGTATTCACCATCACTGTTCACCATCTGGCTCATTCTTTGCTGTTGTCCAGCTTTTAAAAGCGCTTCTATTTTCAAAATCCCAGTTGCATTCTGCTCTGCTTGCGTCCCGTCTTCCTCTTTGCAAAAGCAAAATTTTTCTCAAGTTGGGTCAGTTTTGTTCAACCTGCTGCTGAGTTTTCTTACCACATTTTGCCAATTTTCATTCATCAGCTTTGAGTCTCCTTAACTGAATTGTCGTTTGTTCAATCTGCTTGGATGCAGTTCACTTGGCCTGTAGCTGAGTCGCCCTTGCCCCTCGGGTCATTCCTGAGAATCGCCCTTGCCCCTCGGGTCATTCCTGAGAATCGCCCTTGCCCCTCGGGTCATTCCTGAGAATCGCCCTTGCCCCTCGGGTCATTCCTGAGAATCGCCCTTGCCCCTCGGGTCATTCCTGAGAATCGCCCTTTCCCCTCGGGTCATTCTCACAGACGCCCCTATACCATCTGTGAGAATCGCCCCTATGCCATCTGTGAGAATCGCCCCTATGCCATCTGTGAGAATCGCCCCTATGCCATCTGTGAGAATCGCCCCTATGCCATGTGTGAGAATCGCCCCTATGCCATGTGTGAGAATCGCCCCTATGCCATCTGTGAGAATCGCCACTATGCCATCTGTGAGAATCGCCCCTATGCCATCTGTGAGAATCGCCCCTATGCCATCTGTGAGAATCGCCCCTATGCCATCTGTGAGTCGCCCCTATGCCATCTGTGAGTCGCCCCTATGCCATCTGTGAGAATCGCCCCTATGCCATCTGTGAGAATCGCCCCTATGCCATCTGTGAGAATCGCCCCTATGCCATGTGTGAGAATCGCCCCTATGCCATCTGTGAGAATCGCCCCTATGCCATCTGTGAGAATCGCCACTATGCCATCTGTGAGAATCGCCCCTATGCCATCTGTGAGAATCGCCCCTATGCCATCTGTGAGAATCGCCCCTATGCCATCTGTGAGTCGCCCCTATGCCATCTGTGAGTCGCCCCTATGCCATCTGTGAGAATCGCCCCTATGCCATCTGTGAGAATCGCCCCTATGCCATCTGTTAGAATCGCCCCTATGCCATCTGTGAGAATCGCCTCTATGCCATCTGTGAGAATCGCCCCTATGCCATGTGTGAGAATCGCCCCTATGCCATCTGTGAGAATCGCCCCTATGCCATGTGTGAGAATCGCCCCTATGCCATCTGTGAGAATCGCCCCTATGCCATGTGTGAGAATCGCCCCTATGCCATCTGTGAGAATCGCCCCTATGCCATCTGAGAATCGCCCCTATGCCATGTGTGAGAATCGCCCCTATGCCATCTGTGAGAATCGCCCCTATGCCATGTGTGAGAATCGCCCCTATGCCATCTGTGAGAATCGCCCCTATGGTGTGAGAATCACCCTTAGACCGTTTCTTAAATTCGACCCTAATTTCGGTATTATGTATCAGCTTAGGCTAATGAGATGCAGTATATAGCAATGCTATTGCTAACGCATACTAACTGACATTGCATGGAATTGCTTATTTATAAATTATGCTTTGACTCAAATTAAACAGTCTCGCGGTAGACTTCGATTTAGTATTTGTGTATATTTAACTTGCTATCGATTTATATCCACTTATTTTGTACACAAGTTTCGAATATTATTTATAATTGTGCTCTATACTACACTATAGTAATTCTTCCGTGCAAGAATATTGAAAAGGCTTTCAAAAGCTGCCAAACAAGCAACTGCCACACCTGGCATTGTGCATGGCTTCGTTACGAACTGATTTAATCCAACTGGATTGTAACTGACTTGCCTTATTATTAAATCTCCGCTTTCATATAATTTAATACAGCAGTGACTTTGTTGCAGACAGATTATTACACGCTAATTAAACAAATTTCGCACCAATTTTCAGGGTCGCAGTTGCCCATGCGTACATGTAGAGAGAGAAAGGCCGAAGTACAAGAGTGCACGTCTGAACGTGTACATTGCTAGTTTAAACCCCGCCTCAAGTGAGCTTTCCCTGGAATTGCCGGCCAGGGCAAGGAGGACCGTACATGTATACATGTAGATGCTCGACTAAGAAGCTGCTTTTGTCAGTGCGCATACATGAAGTTAGCAGCAATGCAATATATGATGTGCATTTAGTAGCAGAAAAAATGCATCTACAACTACAAGCTACACAATAGAAATTATAAATTCACAGTTTGAATTTACAATTGCATATACGCTATTGTGTTGCATTTCAGTCTGTCTTCGCCTGGAATTCTGCAGCTCGCGCTGCCTTTGATGGCTAGTGTTTTAATGTGACTTGTGGAAGCAGAAGCATACTAAATTGCTTATTTCCAAGTTGATGTATAGAGCATATGCACAATACAAACGGTTAAAGCGTCAAGCCAGAGCTACCTCTAAAATGTCTGAATAAAAAGACAGAGGCAGCAAGCTCTGCCTTCCCCTTATCTGTGACCATAAAAAACTACTGAGAACAGAAGGCAAGAGAAACAAGCTACTTTCCATTCCTTGTGTACACTTGAGCGTTAATGCTATGTAATGCTGCTCTTTGACTTTGGCTGGGGTTGTGAGGTGGGATAGGGCTGCTATACTATTGGAAACTTGAAAAACAGAATGGTTTGGGGGTTAAACGTACATAGTGGCAAGTGTACGCACAGCCCGCTATAGCTATTTGGATTGCCCACGGAATTCCCATGGAGTTTTCTCGGTATGGCCAGCAGCTTGACTGGCTTAATCGATAGCAGTTGTTTGTTGCCTTGGCTACTAAGGTCTTAGGAAATGGAGCTTGTATCTTTTAATTACGAATATACAATTACTAAGTGTTATTTGGAGTGTTGAGTATTAATTGTTATCCATGTCTAAACAGACTGAAGGTCTGATTATAGCAGGCTACTCCAAACAAAGCGAGATCTTTGCGGAGCCGTTTATTGCCACTGTTGACCAGACAGATGTAGAATTACTGGATATTCTGAAGATTAAGTCCAAGCACAAGCCCTACCATACGATAATGCGTATCTTGTTGTTCGTCTGGCCTTGTAAGTTGAAACAAGATGTGACTGCACGGCTGAGTGAATTAAGGCAGCTGAGAAGTGATGAACAGCGATCAGCGCTTCTAACTGAAAGTCCGCCTACAAAGCTGATTTGGAAGAACCTGAACGTGGAGACTTACTATTCGTACGTCAATCGGCACAAAAGCTACGTTAAAAGGGGCTTCGTAGTCTTTAATGAATTAGTCATCTCTGCAGTAAAGCCCAGACTACACCAAGAAGGCCGCCTACTCTCCGAGTACCGCCCAGAGCAAGATGCCACTGAGGAGCAGATCGATGTGCATGATGACAGCAAGTACAGCTTTGTAGAGACTGTCACCTACGCCATGAAATGGTATCCCTGCTTCGATGGGAGCAAGTGTGACGATGACGCCTGGGAGACTGGCCTGCACCATCACTATTGCCACAACGAACACCACCCAGAGCACTGGGGTAACAAGCCAATGTATTGGCGCTTTATTGTGGAGGCTCTGTATGACATGGCAGCCATGGAATTGGAGAAAAAGTTCAAAGGCCAGGAGCCGGACAACAAAGCAATGTTGCTGCAGTTTGATCCACAGTTTTTGAAGCGGTTCAAAGAGACTGGTCAATTGGAGTTTATTGAGAAGATCATCGAGTATACAATTGAAGCCTATTGCAGACTCAATAAGCTGCCTATTCCAGCAGCACCAGCACCAGAAGCAGCAGCAGTGCCAGCAGGATCCAATAAGCCTTCTTTTTAGCTTTCTTTAAGTTAGTCCAAGTTGATTCACTCAGTATCCAGTCCTAAATAAACTTAGTCTCAATAGCTAGTTCAATTAGGCCTATAAAATTGACACTTGATTTTTAACTTTAAGTATCATAGAATACTTCTATATTTTATATAGTTAATAGGCCTACTTGATTTATAGTACTGATATACAGTTTTACACTATTGCAGTATTGGTTTTACATTGTGATTAAATAGCTAAGCATGAAATATATCATATCTAGTATCTAAGTTTTGTAATAACATTGCTCTATAAATATATAGTCAAATACAAGTGAATATAAATGGACTTTTGTATTTTTAATTAATGTATATTTCTGGGCTACAATTTAATTGCCCAGATAGGCAGCTTGAGATCACTAAAGCCATTAAAAATAATCTAATTCATCATCTTTGTTATTTAATTATAATTTTTGATACTACTCAATTGGAGCCTTCAGAGTTTTCACATCAAGAAAATATTAAGAATAATTTAAATTAATTAACAATAATACCGTTTTCTCTGTTTAAATACAATTTATGTTAAATTTTGTCTCCAACTTTGCCAATTTTTAGAACTGTAATTCTTAACAATAAAATCTGCTTATAAAAAAAACTAGAAATTTAAGTACATTTTTACATTTCTTCATTTTCTGCCTTGATTTATTTAAGTGTTTCTACCAGTATAAATGGTATTTAATAAATGAAATATAATTTTCATTTTTTGCTGTTAAATAAGTATGTTTGTGCCTGGTGCCTCAAAAATCTTTTGTTTAATCTATATAATCTGGTTTCTTAGTATGCATTTTAGTATTATGTGTGATTGTGTAGTCTAACAGCAAAAAAATTCCTAAATCTTATTGTATAAAATGAGTCATCTTATAATTTTGCCATAATTGCTTATTAAATTGAATGACGATTTTAATACTTTAAATAGTGCTCATTAGATTCATTTCTCTTGTTTAAGTTGTAAGTTTTCATTATTCAATTTGCTTCATGCTGTGCATAATTATATATGTTGTTGAAAATGCTGTTTTCTTCATTATCAATCAAAATCCTTAGTCTAACATTGGCTCTCCTATCTTTATCTTTGACTCTGTGAATAATATACATGAACTCATTATTAATTTTCTGGAGCCCGATATTGTAAAACTGGTTTCCTAAGCTCACAAGTTTTGTGAATTTTTTATTTTTGAGGACAAATAAGTCTGGTGACTGGTTTTGAAAGTATCCATTTTAAGTGCTATTCAGCTACTGCACCAACTGCTCTCAATAATCCCATAATTGATGGGCCAAAAATAACCAATCCAAGACTTCAGCATCAATCTGTTTTAGTTTAGCAATAAGTGAATAGTTCAAGAATATTTATGAATGGCAAAAATATTACATTTATTCGTCTCACCAAAGCGTTACGGCTTACAGCAGAGCCACTTATGAATAAAAAACAATGCATTAAGGAACCATCAGACTAAACATACAGACAGGAGGAATATTCATCAATAAACTGATTTTGGCTAATCACAGCAATAAATCCGACTACATTAACAACGCATTCAGCACATGTAGGAAAGCCGGCATCCGATAGGGTGAATCATGTAATGAAACCGTGGTAATCAAGCGACTAATACATATGTCAAGTATACATAATGTATGTATACTAATACATACATGTATGTGATGTATGCATAATGTATACATACTGATACATATCATGTTTGCATAATGTATTATACTAATACATATGTCAAGTATACATAATGTATACATACTAATACATATGTCATGCATACATAATGTATACATAACTAATGCATGTCATGTGAATCGAACCCCAAGCCCAGGAGAAAGAATAGGGAGCAGGCTCAGCAGGCAGCAGCGCACCTTAGTGGAATAAAAATGGTTAATATTTCTCATGAAGCATGCTAATATAAGGTAAGAATACGCAAGATCAGGAAACTGGCACGGTCAAATTACGGGCTCTTTCATCGGCAAATGCGACAAGGCCAAAAGACGGGTGTCTTTGGAGAACGAGGCGGAGGTTTCGCATTATGAACTCAGGGAGCAAGGGACGATCGAGAGATCTGCACGTACGAGCGTACAACTTAAAATCCCTTAGGATCCGTTTCTGATCCCAAATTCGACAAGATCCTCAACCAGTACACTCAAATCTTAGGTCCTCATCGCGAATCTCTACCGTGCACCCCAAATCTGAGACCTTAATCACAGATCCCAAATCTGAGTTCTCCAATTACAGATCCCAAATCTGAGTTCTCCAATCACAGATCCCAAATCTGAGTTCTCCAAGCACAGATCCCAAATCTGAGATCCCCAATCACAGATCCCAAATCTGAGTTCTCCAATCACAGATCCCAAATCTGAGATCCCCAATCACAGATCCCAAATCTGAGATCCCCAATCGCAGATCCCAAATCTTAAATTCCCAAGTTCATAGATCCCAAATCCCCGATCCGCTCCGCTCTCCTGTCCAGCTGTTCATTGCTGAGTCAGCGAAGGCGCCTTGTCGCTGAAGTAAGGCGCCGCGTCCTTCACTAGCATGGTGTGGCAGACGCTGCAGACGTTGGCGGGCCGCCGGCAGGGCCCAGCGGGCACGGTCTTGTCGGTGCAGGCCTGGCAGAAGAGCCGCACGCAGTGCAGGCAGCGGCGCGGCTTGGCTGAGGCGGCGAACTTCCGCTGGCACGAGTGGCAGGCGGCGGCGTCCTCGGGGAACTGCCAGCGGACCTCGGCCGTGTCCTGCTGGCGGAGACCCTCCAGCTGAACCTGCAGAGACTGCGACAGCTCGACAAAGTCCTTCTGCACGCTCATGGCGTTCTGCAGCTCCACCTGCAGGAAGGCCGCCCGGTTCTTCAGCTCCGCCGCTTCGCACTCGCTTCGGCCAAGGCGGGCCTTCAGCTCCGCCTCTGCTGAGCGCAGAGCCGCCTCCGCCTCGGCGGCCTCCTCCCGCTGGCGCTGCAGCCGGTCTTCGAGCTTGTGACGGCTGGCCGCGGCTGCCTGCAACTCCGACTGGACTGACTTCAGCCGGTCTGACTCCGACTGCAGCTGCGCCTGCGGGCGGCACCGCTGCGGTGATAGACAGACAGACAGACAGACAGACAGACAGACAGACAGACAGACAGACAGACAGACAGACAGACAGACAGACAGACAGACAGGCAGACAGACAGACAGAAAGACAGACAGACAGACAGACAGACAGACAGACAGACAGACAGACAGTCAGACACACAGACAGACAGACAGTCAGACACACAGACAGACAGACAGACAGACAGACAGACAGACAGTCAGACACAGACAGACAGACAGTCAGACAGACAAGACAGACAGACAGACAGACAGACAGACAGACAGACAGACAGACAGACAGACAGGCAGACAGACAGACAGACAGACACGTAAAGCTTCACACCTGCAGCTGGCGCCTCATCGCGACCTCCTCCTCCAGCTGCTGCTTGGCGAAGGCCAGCTGGTCGCGGCCGCGCTGCCTGACGTGCTCAAGGTTGGCCCTGGCCGTGATGAGGTCCTCGCGCAGCTGCAGCGCCAGCACCTGGGCGTCGTCCAGATTGTCAGGCAGGTCGATGAGCTCGTCCCGCATCTGCTGGGCGGTGCGACCGTCGCGAGACTCCAGCAGGTGATTGTACCTGGGGTGGTTCATTAAGAGCAGTATGGTTGAGCACAGCTGACTAACGCATGTAGCTGCAATGGTTGAGCACAGCTGACTAACGCATGTAGCTGCAATGGTTGAGCACAGCTGACTAATGCATTTAGCTGCAATGGTTGAGCACAGCTGACTAATGCATTTAGCTGCAATGGTTGAGCACAGCTGACTAATGCATTTAGCTGCAATGGTTGAGCACAGCTGACTAATGCATGTAGCTGCAATGGTTGAGCACAGCTGACTAATGCATGTAGCTGCAATGGTTGAGCACAGCTGACTAATGCATGTAGCTGCAATGGTTGAGCACAGCTGACTAATGCATGTAGCTGCAATGGTTGAGCACAGCTGACTAACGCATGTAGCTGCAGCCGGCCTGAGCTCACCAGCGCTCCAGCTGCTGCAGCTCCGATTGCAGCGCCGTCCGGTCCTCCAACAGGCGCGCCAATTCGGCTCGAACCTCGGCCCTAAACTCGGACAGTCGCTGGGACTCCAGCTGGTCCAGACAGGCGCGCAGCTCGTCCGTTTGGCGCGCGAACTCGTCGGCCTGCTCACGCCAGCGCTCGGCGGCCTCGCCGGCTCGAGCCTCTGCGTCGGCCAGTCCGGCGCTGAGCTCGGCTGCGCGCGCGGTTTCGGCGCGCAGCGCCGTCGACAATCTTGTGGCTTCCTCGGCGCGCTCGCGCTGGGCGGCCTGCGCTGTTTGCAGCTGCGCCTCGTAGTTGCGGCAGAGCTCGCAGCCGGCGCTGGCCTTGCGGCGGGCCTTGTCGATCTCCAGCTGCAGGTTGGACCACTCCTGCGGGACCGGGACGGGGAGCTGCCACTGCTTTGGGGCTTCAGATCAGCTTTGCTGGGACTGCGGTCGGGGTCATTGCTGGGACTGTGGTTTGGGTCATTGCTGGGACTGTGGTTTGGGTCATTGCTGGGACTGCGGTTGGGGTCATTGCTGGGACTGTGGTTTGGGTCATTGCTGGGACTGTGGTTTAGGTCGTTGCTGGGACTGCGGTTTGGGTCTTTTTTAGGACTGTGGTTTGGATCATTGCTGGGACTGCAGTTTGGGTCATTCTTTGGACTGCGGTTTGGGTCATTGCTGAGACTGTAGTTGAGGTCATTGCTGGGACTGCAGTTTGGGTCATTGCTGAGACTGTAGTTGGGGTCATTGCTGGGACTGCAGTTTGGGTCATTGCTGGGACTGCGGTTTGGGTCATTGCTGAGACTGTAGTTGGGGTCATTGCTGGGACTGCGGTTTGGGTCATTGCTGAGACTGTAGTTGGGGTCATTGCTGGGACTGTGGTTTGGGTCATTGCTGGGACTGTGGTTGGGGTCATTGCTGGGACTGTGTCCTGGATCAGAAATTCAATCAAGATACAAGTCAAAAATGAAGAAATTAAAAAACAATTTTTTACAAATTAGTGTCTTCAATCTTAGACTTGGCTTCAGATTCAACTATGTATATCGAAAATCAGTAAATTAAAAATAAAGTAAAATCAAAGTCATCTCTACGGCTTTGCAAATATCATACAGAATAAAAATCTACTCAAAGGCATACAAACCTGAAATATTTTACGTTGAAATATTACCTACTGAGCAATTAATTACCTTAGCAACGCTGCTATTAGATAGCTGGGCCGCTTTCTTAACCTTAGCAGCTTTATCTTTGCTCTGGATAAAGCATGTGCGTTTATCTTGAATAAATTTTAATCCACTCAAATCCCCACAGCATAGACTAGTAATCCCATTCAAATCCCAAGGCACAGACTAGCAATCCCATTCAAATCACACAGCACAGACTAGCAATCCCATTCAAATCCTACAGCACAGACTAGCAATCCCATTCAAATCCCACGGAACAGACTAGCAATCCCATTCAAATCCCACACAGCACAGACTAGCAATCCCATTCAAATCCCACGGCACAGACTAGCAATCCCATTCAAATCCCACGGAACAGACTAGCAATCCCATTCAAATCCCACAGCACAGACTAGCAATCCCATTCAAATCCCACACAGCACAGACTAGCAATCCCATTCAAATCCCACAGCACAGACTAGCAATCCCATTCAAATCCCACAGCACAGAATAGCAATCCCATTCAAATCCCACAGCACAGACTAGCAATCCATCTAACCCTGTCCAGACGACTCCAGAGACAAGCAAGTCCCTACCTGTTCCGAAACAATCCGACCAGCCCCCGAGACGCTTTCGCTGCAGATGCTCAAGTTGGCAAGCGACCGCGTATCGGCCGAGGCTGTCCCGGTCTCCGCCAGGCCAGTCGAAGGTGCCGCAGCCGCTGCTGCACCCGACGCTTCGCACAGCTGGCCACCGGAGACTGACCGGCGAAGGACGGCGGACTTGGAGTCGGCCGGCGGGGCGTCTCGCAACGGCGAGGAGGCCGCCAAAGCGCCGTCCTCCACAGCGTGTGACGAAGATTGCGTCGATTGGTGCTCGGAAGTCGTCGTCGCGGAGGCGGCGGCACCGTCAGAATCCGCGTGAGAATTTTCAGCGCCGGCAGAGCCGCCGCTCTTGCGCGTGCGGAAGTCGGCGAGGGCCTGCAGTGGTAAGCGGGCTCAAGTCAAGCGGAATTTGGGAATTGGAGACCGGCTTGTAGGGATCTGGGATTTTTGGGGATTTGGCAGTAGGGATTTGAGATTTTTGGGGATTTGGTAGTAGGGATTTGAGATTTTTGGCATTTGACTTGTATGGATCTGGGGTTTTGGGGGAATCTGGGATCTGGGATTTTTGGGGATTTGGCAATAGGGATTTGAGATTTTTGGCATTTGGCTTACAGGGATCTGGGGTTTTTGGGGATTTGACTTGTCGGGATCTGGGATTTTGGGAGATTTGGCTTCTAGGGATCTGGGATTTTGGGAGATTTGGCTTCTAGGGATCTGGGATTTGGGGGGATTTGTCGTATGGGGATCTGGGATCTTTGGGGATTTGGCTTGTAGGGATCAAGGATTTTGAAGCTTAGCGCACCTGCTTCTGGTCATCGTCCAGGAGGCCAACCAGGTGCCTATTCTCGCTAGACAGCCGCCTCTGCTGCCCGAGGTACTGTTCGTTGAGCCGATTGAGCGACAGCTTCAATGCTTCCGTGTTTCGCCGCTCCAGCTCGAGCTGCTGCTGCTGCACCAGCCTGCGCTGCTCCCAAGCCGCCGCGTCCCGGTCCCGGCGCTCCTCGGCCTCGCGGAGGCGCGACTTCAACGAGGCGACCTCCTCCTGGGGATTGCGGATTGTGAGTACTAATTGATGGATTGCTAGTCTAGCTCATGAGAATTGATGGATTGCTAGTCTAGCTGATGAGAATTGATAGATTGCTAGTCTAGCTCATGAGAATTGATGGATTGCTAGTCTAGCTCATCAGAATTGATGGATTGCTAGTCTAGCTCATGAGAATTGGTGGATTGCTAGTCTAGCCCATGAGAATTGATGGATTGCTAGTCTAGCTCATGAGAATTGATGGATTGCTAGTCTAGCTCATGAGATTGATGGATTGCTAGTCTAGCTCATGAGAATTGATGGATTGCTAGTCTAGCTGATGAGAATTGATAGATTGCTAGTCTAGCTCATGAGAATTGATGGATTGCAAGTCTAGCTCATGAGAATTGGTGGATTGCTAGTCTAGCCCATGAGAATTGATGGATTGCTAGTCTAGCTCATGAGATTAATGGATTGCTAGTCTAGCTCATGAGATTGATGGATTGCTAGTCTAGCTCATGAGAATTGATGGATTGCTAGTCTAGCTCATGAGATTGATGGATTGCTAGTCTAGCTCATGAGAATTGATGGATTGCTAGTCTAGCCCATGAGAATTCATGGATTGCTAATCTAGCTCATCAGAATTGATGGATTGCTAATCTAGCTCATGAGATTTGATGGATTGCTAGTCTAGCCCATGAGAATTGATGGATTGCTAGTCTAGCTCAATAAGCTCATGAGAATTGATGGATTGCTAGTCTAGTTCATCAGAATTGATGGATTGCTAGTCTAGCTCAATAAGCTCATGAGAATTGATGGATTGCTAGTCTAGCTCATCAGAATTGATGGATTGCAAGTCTAGCTCATGAGAATTGGTGGATTGCTAGTCTAGCCCATGAGAATTGATGGATTGCTAGTCTAGCTCATGAGATTAATGGATTGCTAGTCTAGCTCATGAGATTGATGGATTGCTAGTCTAGCTCATGAGAATTGATGGATTGCTAGTCTAGCTCATGAGATTGATGGATTGCTAGTCTAGCTCATGAGAATTGATGGATTGCTAGTCTAGCCCATGAGAATTCATGGATTGCTAATCTAGCTCATCAGAATTGATGGATTGCTAGTCTAGCTCATGAGATTGATGGATTGCTAGTCTAGCTCATGAGAATTGATGGATTGCTAGTCTAGCCCATGAGAATTCATGGATTGCTAATCTAGCTCATCAGAATTGATGGATTGCTAATCTAGCTCATGAGATTTGATGGATTGCTAGTCTAGCCCATGAGAATTGATGGATTGCTAGTCTAGCTCAATAAGCTCATGAGAATTGATGGATTGCTAGTCTAGTTCATCAGAATTGATGGATTGCTAGTCTAGTTCATCAGAATTGATGGATTGCTAGTCTAGCTCATGAGAATTGATGGATTGCTAGTCTAGCTCATGAGAATTGATGGATTGCTAGTATAGCTCATGAGATTGATGGATTGCTAGTCTAGCTCATGAGAATTGATGGATTGCTAGTCTAGCTCATCAGAATTGATGGATTGCTAGTCTAGCCCATGAGAATTGATGGATTGCTAGTCTAGCTCATGAGATTGATGGATTGCTAGTCCTGCCTATTAGACAATTGATAAACAATGATTGCTATTCTGCCCCACAAACAAGTACAGCAAGCAAAAGCATTTGCCAAACCTGGTAGGGAGCCACAATGGACTTGAGCACTTCAACGTCCCGCTTCGCCCTGACCATGGCCTCCTCCAAATCCTCATTGCTGGCCTCGACCTCGTCGTGTGCCGCGGTCGGCCCGCCTTTATGTCCAGCCGCTTTGCTATTGTTGGACACAGACTTGGACAAAGACTTGGATATAGAGTGCAGAAAGCTGTCATCTTCCTCTGTGCTAGCAGCGGCCGATGCGAAAGACGAACTGGCCGCTGCGGCGGCCGCCTGCAGCTCGTCAATCTGACGCCTCATTTCCAGCCTCTCCTGCTGCCACAGTTGCGACTCGTGCGCCAATTTGGCCTGGGCGTCGCTTACCGCCTCGCGAACCGACTCGCGAATGATGTGGTGCAGGGACTCTACCTCCTGCCTGCAATGGGTGATGAAGGGACTCTACCTCCTGTCTGCAATGGGTGATGAAGGGACTCTACCTCCTGACTGCAATGGGTGATGAAGGGACTCTACCTCCTGCCTGCAATGGGTGATGAAGGGACTCTACCTCTTGCTTGCAATGGGTGATGAAGGGACTCTACCTCTTGCTTGCAATGGGTGATGAAGGGATGAAGGGACTCTACCTCCTGTCTGCAATGGGTGATGAAGGGACTCTACCTCCTGTCTGCAATGGGTGATGAAGGGACTCTACCTCCTGTCTGCAATGGGTGATGAAGGGACTCTACCTCTTGCTTGCAATGGGTGATGAAGGGACTCTACCTCCTGTCTGCAATGGGTGATGAAGGGACTCTACCTCTTGCTTGCAATGGGTGATGAAGGGACTCTACCTCCTGTCTGCAATGGGTGATGAAGGGACTCTACCTCTTGCTTGCAATGGGTGATGAAGGGACTCTACCTCTTGCTTGCAATGGGTGATGAAGGGACTCTACCTCTTGCCTGCAATGGGTGATGAAGGGACTCTACCTGCTGTCTGCAATGGGTGATGAAGTGACTCTACCTCTTGCTTGCAATGGGTGATGAAGGGACTCTACCTCTTGCTTGCAATGGGTGATGAAGGGACTCTACCTCCTGTCTGCAATGGGTGATGAAGGGACTCTACCTCCTGCCTGCAATGGGTGATGAAGGGACTCTACCTCTTGCTTGCAATGGGGGATGAAGGGACTCTACCTCCTGTCTGCAATGGGTGATGAAGGGACTCTACCTCTTGCTTGCAATGGGGGATGAAGGGACTCTACCTCTTGCCTGCAATGGGTGATGAAGGGACTCTACCTGCTGTCTGCAATGGGTGATGAAGTGACTCTAACTCTTGCTTGCAATGGGTGATGAAGGGACTCTACCTCTTGCTTGCAATGGGTGATGAAGTGACTCTACCGGTACCTCCTGTCTGCAATGGGTGATGAAGGGACTCTACCGGTACCTCCTGTCTGCAATGGGTGATGAAGGGACTCTACCTGCTGTCTGCAATGGGTGATGAAGTGACTCTACCTCTTGCTTGCAATGGGTGATGAAGGGACTCTACCTGCTGTCTGCAATGGGTGATGAAGGGACTCTACCGGTACCTCCTGTCTGCAATGGGTGATGAAGGGACTTTACCTCCTGCCTGCAATGGGTGATGAAGGGATGAAGGGACTCTACCTCTTGCCTGCAATGGGTGATGAAGGGACTCTACCTCCTGCCTGCAATGGGTGATGAAGGGACTCTACCATCAGCTCAAACATCAGCTCTAACTCTAACATCAGCTGGTGACTCTCACTTATAATTCTGCTGCACAAAGTCCAGCTCCTCCTCCTTGAGCTTGGCGGCAGTTTTCAGATCGGCGAGCTCATCCTCCAGCTGACGGATTTTCGCCTCCTTCTGCAAGTAGAGCTCCTTCATTGTTGCGCGCTGCTCACTGAACTCAGCCTCCTGCCTGTCCAGCTGCTGCTGCAGGACTGCTGCTGATGGAGCCTCATCAACCGTAGGCACAGCTTCATCAATTAGTGACATTGTGAAATGCTTGGATAGCAAATTTTATTGTCTCATTGCTGTTCTGACATCAATATAGGTATGGTAAATTGGCTGACTATACATGCACAACTTTTTACTTTTGGGTAAGTAGCAAAATCAGTCATTTTTCAGTCTAAACTAAATTGCATAGGCAGTGTAACTCTAGATAACAGAATATTGTACTATTATATTAGAATTATTGTGAATGCTGTACCAGAGTATCCATTAATATTTTTATGATTTTATGTATATAAAAATACCAGATACATTATTCTAAATCTACTAATATCAACTTTTCTATTAGCTAACAAGACATTGGCTAATAAGACAGTGTAGCATTTAAAGTTAATTATAGCATTAGTTATGCTAATATTCTCTAATATCAGTATAGCAAAATATACAAAAGAAATGACCATTACATTCTATAAAAACTTATAATTATATAATTATTCATTAATATAATTTTTTTTATTAAAGATACCATATTAGATAGGCCTATAGTATTTTAATGCAACATTAAAATATTTAAATATAATATATCTAGGCCCTAGCTAAACCTAAGTAAGACCAAGGTTGTATGATAACCAATGAGGCATAAGCTAGGGCTTAACTATAACAAATTTAGATTTAAACAAGCCTTAATAAACTCTTAATAGGCCTAGGCAAAAAACAAAATATACTAGGCTTAAGCCTAATAGTAATTGAATTGAGTTATAAGCATTAGTTATTAAAGGCCTAGTACAATCTAAGTAGCTCTTGTCTCCCTATTGGAATAAGTGGTATTTTCGCGGACGGCGTCCGGCGCACTTTTTCTTTTTCCTCATAGTCTAATGAGGAAATAATGAGTCTGCTGTGCGTCTGACTATAAGTGAGACGCACAGCAGCTCACAGGTAAGATGCAAGGAGGACATCACGCGCTACATACAGCGCTGCTGAACAAGGATGAGAAGCATGCACAGGAGAAAGTCAGCAGCACGGTGGAAATTCAGCAAACTGTAAGTAAAACTTGTTTTTCTAATTTCTATAACTTTGATAATATTGCTATGGGCTATAGTATAGCATATCTCCTATCATATGTATTGATTGCTGTGTCATCTAGAATATGCATGCAAGTTAATCGTAAAATTGGAAATTGTAGTTGAAAGATCGCAGCAGAAATGTTCTTTATTGCCTCATAAACATTATAACATAGTGCCAAATGCTAATTGCTCTTAATGTTCTCTTATAACGCAGTTGCAAGAAATAAAATAGTAAACTAAATTCTATTAAAAGTCTCAACAAATTTTCTGCTTTGTTTAATTATCTTTTTGATTGGTTGCGCGTACATTTATTTATGCTGACATTTAAATGTGAAAATATTCTTCGAAACACCATGCTAAATAGTTATCAGATTTGATAACCCGACCCGAGCCAAAGTGCTACAACTACTACTGAAAAAGTGTGTGGATAAGGCAAAGACAATTTTGTTTGTTCGTGAACTCTGTGTTGTTCATCACGGAGTTTCTTCATTTTGTATTAACCGATTAGCCAAATTGAAGTAAAGGGTTTCAGTGTTCGTAATTATTTTAAGTACTCACTGATGCAATTGCCACACTATTTACATTATTTATTTTTCTTTGAATAGACCAACAATGTAACTTTGTAAGTCAAAAGACGAGTAGACTAAGAATTAAGAAATAGATACAACTACAACAGAAGGGGGCAGAAGTACAGTACAGAACAGAGTGCAGTAAAACACAAGTGCGGTAAAACACACAACTTTCTCTCAATCTCTTTAAATCTCTCAAAAACGAGTGATGCATCATCAGAATGAACATGATAGAGACTGGAGTCATGCACAATATCACCTAAACCTAGAGTGCTATGGCACCCTAGGATTTGAAGATTTGAATGACACATCGTCCATACCACCTTAGGATTTGAAGATTGTCATGACGCACCGTCCAGGCCACTTTATGATTGCCATGGCGCACTAGATGCACTGTCCACAGTGTCTGAAAACTTATTCCAATAGGGTCTTGTCTTAGTCTTGCTAATTTCAACTTCTATCTTAATTTAAAATCTTAAAATCTCATTGCCATTTATATTATATTTAGCATTTCCATTATTATTATACTAAATAAAATTACTTGTCTTTATATTATAATCTTTTATTGGCATAATTTTAATTTTTAGTTTACTTTGTTATATTATTCTGCCTTTTATTAAATTAGGCCTATTTTATCCCATCTTTCTATCAATTTCAGGTTCAAGGTCAAGTCAAGTCCTAAGCAGGATAATAAACAGAGGCCCAGTATAGCACGGCACCGAAGGGGTTGTTAGGGTACATGCGGCGCCAGATGTACTCCTCAAAAAGCGCGTCACTCAAAAATACATTAAAATAATATAACAAAGTAAAGTAGAATTATGAAGTAATATAACGAAGTAAATTAGGCCTAGAACTATGCCCTTTTATTTTATATATAACATTTATAGCCATAGGTTAGATTTTAGTATTAGGCCTATTACTATACATTTATATCATATATGCCAATTTAGTACTAGTGTAGTCTTCTTTGCAAAATAAATTTTTATTTAAAATTGATAGTTAAAATACTATCTGTTTATTTATTACTTTTATGTAATATTAGGGCTAGGATACTTTATAAATTTATATCAGTGCCTTTTGTGCAAATGCAAAATAATATATATTAGTAGATACTGATAGTTAGGCCTACACTGATTAATATTAGGCCTAAGTTATCATCAATAATCAAATTAGCTACATAACTCATCTTCTCATTAACTAGGCGCTAGGCCTATCGCCTATTTGACTCAACTCAACTAGGGCTTAGGCCCTATTTGACAGAATTTTCTTGATTTTTAATTATAGAAAAAAAATAGGCTGAATACTCAAGTGTCTCAACTCAACTGTACCAAGTATTTGTGAGGAGGGAGGACCCTTGTCAGTGATTTATTGGGCCTTTAGATTATTACACCATTTTACCCTCGCTTTTGAACAAACTCCGTTTCACTTTAGACAGTCGGAACTTCAGTTTAGACACTTTTAGACTGGAGCCCCGAATCTACATTCACTATCGACAAACTCCGTTTCAGTATCGACAGCTAAGCTTTGTGGTGCTACACTTCTATCTATTTACATAGGCAAGTACGGAAACGCACATCCAGATCTAGGCGAAACTCCCTTTCACTTTCGACAAACGCCACTTCTCCTTAAACAGTCTATGGTCTAAGCTGCTGAAACTCCGTTTCACTTTAGTCAACCAACATTCAAGATAGACAAGATACATTCACTTTAGACATGAACTCACACGGGAGGTGTGCAAAGGTTTATTAAGCATGTTCATGGAAATTTCCAAGGATAAAAACTTTCATTGTAACGGAAGATGGCGTGCAAAGAGGATTTTTTATCAATAAAAAGTTAGTTTGGCGGCCTAATTTAAAAGGAATTTGAGAATGCAGGACTGTTCCGAAAAATGTTTGTTTAACAGCGTCGTGATTAAAACGGCAAAGCCAGCAGAAGCGAAGCGATAGTTCATCGATGGGTTCTAATTTCCATTAGCCATCAATTGGCTGAGACGCCAAGCACCGTGGCAGATACCTGAAGCAATGGCTGAGCCACCGTGCCACCTTCTCTGGAGTGATGCAGTCGGCGGTGCCGTCCACCTCACGAGCTGCTGCTCGGTCGGCCTGATGAAGGAATCTTGGATCGCCGACAGTCGACGCTTCAGAGCCGCCTTCCAGCATGATATCGCGTTGTCAACTGGGGTGAGAAATGGACTGTAGGGTGGCAGTCATCTCACTTTTACAGCGTCTTCGACCTCGTAGATTTCGGCGTCATTGTGGCTGCTGACGTTGTCTATGACAACACTGATGCTGCTGTCTGGAAACACGCTGTGGGAGTCGGCGATTGTGATTGTGAGAAACTCGCCGAATCTCTCCTTTGTCATGCCGCTGTCGTATGACTGGAAGTGCACGATTCCAGCAGCCGGGCTTACTGCCAGGCAGACGGTGATGCGCTGTCCCTTCTGTCCAGAAACCTGTCGGTACACGTGCTGTCCACGAAGAGATCGTCCATAGGATCGCCGCATCCATGTGTTGAAGCCAAACTCGTCAATAAAGATCTTCTCTGTGTCAGATGCTTCGGGCGAGCACATCCACTGAGCAAATTGCTCACGAGCGGCTACAACCCTTGGCGAGTTGCGCTCAGCTGGAAGATCTCGTGCCAGCTTCGTTGTGAACAGTGCACCGTCGAGTTTTATGCTCAGTGTCTTTTCTGAGACATGCTGCTTCTCAGGAAAAGCTTGTCTGAGCATGGTGTTCATCACTTTCAGAGTCAGCAATGGATTCTGCTCCACGATTGCGCACAAATATTCTTGCATCTCACCATCCCACTTCACGTTCTTGGCTCCGCCGCACGAAAGCTTCTCTACTCATCCATTCCTCACAATGGAATATGCGGTCGTTCTCTTGATGCCAAGTTGAGAGGCCAGTAGGATAAAATCTTCGCCCTTCTGGTAAGCGGAGAGAAGTCGCTGCCTGTCATGGTTGCTCACTGGCTGTCGCTGTTGCGCTGGAGCCTCCTCTTCAAAGTCGCTTTCACTTTCGTCTTCGTAACCAGGCTCCTCTTCTAGGTACGAATCTTCACTGTACTCCATCTTTTTCAGGGCTTGCTTTAGCGAATATCTTTAGCAAATAGGCTTCAGTGTTTGGAGCGAAGGGAGAGTAGGCTGAGACTTTGGTTCGGAAGTTCGGAAGGTCTGGCCGGCGACCCTGCCACCCCACACTGTTCAAAGGGGCGAAAAGGGTGTCTTAAAAGGTATCTATGGTCAAAACCCCTCTTTCAGCCAACACTAGGCGTAAACAAATGACGCATCTAAGAATCTGTCTAAAGTGAATGTATCTTGTCTATCTTGAATGTTGGTTGACTAAAGTGAAACGGAGTTTCAGCAGCTTAGACCATAGACTGTTTAAGGAGAAGTGGCGTTTGTCGAAAGTGAAAGGGAGTTTCGCCTAGATCTGGATGTGCGTTTCCGTACTTGCCTATGTAAATAGATAGAAGTGTAGCACCACAAAGCTTAGCTGTCGATACTGAAACGGAGTTTGTCGATAGTGAATGTAGATTCGGGGCTCTAGTCTAAAAGTGTCTAAACTGAAGTTCCGACTGTCTAAAGTGAAACGGAGTTTGTTCAAAAGCGAGGGTAAAATGGTGTATTAGAGGGCCAAACAAGTATCGTATGTCACATGCGATGGTCAAGCCGTCAAGGTAGGCCTACCTGATAAGAATAAGATAAGGCTGCCAAAACTATGCTGCACATGCCCAGCAGCCCATCATCCAGTAGCATGTCCTATCGGATGTAATCAGAACTTAGTTAAACTTCTGGACTTCATGGAACAATTTCGTTCATGGAAATCAAAGTAGCTCGCTTATTTTAGTAGTAGTAGTAGTAGAGTAGAAGTAGTAGTAGTAGTAATAATAGTGGCTCAGACAACCTGTTTGAAAAATACTAGTTTCCTTACCTTGTGTAATATTAGAGCTTTTGGGTTAAAATATCTGACAACAAAAATTAATATAAAATTTAAAGAACACTTATATAAAAAAATACTTTTTGTTAATATCCGTTCCTCATCGGTATGAAATTCAGTAACAATGAACCAAATACCGCGCGCGTACACCGTACGGTGATGACTTGACTTGCTGACTTGCCGGGTGTCGTGGACGTGAAATCCAACTTCGCTACACTAACACTATCTACCCCAAAATAACTGCAGAACTTGATATTGAGGTCGGGGGGGGGGGGGGGGGTTGAAAAAAGAACAGCGTGGGTTGGTCGCCGGGTTTAATCTGTTCGTTCCAGCCGTTCGAATCGGTGCGGTTGCGCGTTTCAAACAAACTGAAACGAAGATCTCGGCTTGCAGATGACGGGGAGCTCCGCTGCTGAGTTCCTCAGGCTCAGGGGGAGGGTAGCTGTGGTCGCGGCTGAGCGGTCTAGTTTTTGCCGACGTTCAGAATGCCGAATGCAGAGATTTGTAGCCGAAAAGTGAACTTCAAAATAAGCTAAATTTGTCGAGAGTCTTTCTAAATAGTAGTAGGACGCTGCCACCACCGCGATTGTACGCGGGAAAAGCTCTAAAGCTTGAAACTATAGCTTGAGTTCGCTCTAGCGCTTCTCGGTAGACCTCTAATAAGGGTCAAATGAAGCTTCCGAGGTCACGAAGGCTATAGTTGACACCGTTTCACACACACCATTAAACTGGGCCGGAATAATTAGTGGCCAATTGAACTGGATGAAATTGTTATTATTGAAACGAAATAGGTTACACACTGCAATTAAAGTTACTAAAATCAGTTATTAACCGTTAACTCGATGGGCGAGGATCGTTGCATGGTCGGGTCGGGATGCTGGGCTTACACGTAGGGGCCTCTCGTAATGGGCTGTATTAGAGTTATAGAAGATGGGCAATACCACGAGAGCGGGTAAAACCACGAGAGCGGGCAAAACCACGAGAGCGGGCAAAACCACGAGAGCGGGCAAAACCACGAGAGCGGGCAAAACCACGAGAGCGGGCAAAACCACGAGAGCGGGCAAAACCACGAGAGCGGGCAAAACCACGAGAGCGGGCAAAACCACGAGAGTCTGGCTGGCAAACCCACGAGAGTCTGGCTGGCAAACCCACGAGAGTCTGGTTGGGAAAGACGGGCGCAGACTCTTAAATGGGCTCTCATGAACCACCGGGAGAAAAGGGTTACCCCGGGTGGGACAGGAGGAGCACCGGGTGGAACAGGGGAGGATACACCGGGTGGTGATGATTAACACCGGGTGGACCCTAACGCAAAACAACGTAGCAAAACAAAATTACGGGGAGTGGGAAGGGAGTTACATCGCCTGGGAAACAAAATGACGTCAGAGTGACGCAGAATTCACCGCAGGAGAAAACAAACACTCGGTGGGGAAAAGTCTTGCACGCGGTGGAGAGAAGTGGGAGGCCTCGCCTAATTAACTTTGAATTTGAATTGTACGTGTCATCACATTTTTGGAAACAGGCACTAAACTTCAGGCACTATAAGCTTTTTAACAATGGCTTTGGCCGGTCATTTTTGACTGGTCACTAATTAAAACATTATTTCTTGTTTGTTCAAACTGCGTTGCCATTACTGCACGCATATGTACATGTACAGGCACAAAATTAAAGGATCCGAACGTACGTACCCGCTTTCGTTGTCAAGTGTCATTTTTATAAGCATTGTTCTCCGTATAGAGAAAGAGGGACATTACGCTTCTCATCCTTACCGACGTTTACACAATGTTCATGGTGGGGAGTGGGCCGGGGTGTGGCTGCACTGGATGACAGCGAAATGGGGTGGCTGACCAAAAAGGGGTGGAGGGTTGAGTGAGTCCAGGGCGTCGCCACCGGGGGACAAGACAGGGGGGGGGGACATGTCCCATCCCCCCCCCCCCCAGTAAAAGCTATGGGGGCCAGGGGGACTGTCAATGCTTTGTCCCCTGCACACGGCCGTTATGGAAATCAATAATTTTGCTTCAGGGCGACAAAACAAAGCGCTTGTGCGCAGCACCAAAGTGAGTGCCTGCGGCGCTAAAACGAGCACCTGAGGCGCTTAAATGAGTGCCTGTGGCGCTAAAATGAGTGCCTGCTGCGGCGTCAAAATGATCGATGACAACACTGATTCGGAAATATGTTAATGTAGGAATTTAGTCATGTGCATGTAGAATTCTCGGCTTTAGTCCCCCACCATATAAAATCCATGGCGACGCCCCTGAGTGTATGCAGAATCATGCCATTTGCTTAGTCTTGTGCACATGTACATTTAGCTACGTACATTTTAATGTCGGGTTTTAACGTCGGTAAAAGCCGATTGGCCAAAGTTATATGAAAAAATCACCTTAGAAATTTCTTCCTAATACTCGCATCTTCCTATTTTATCAAGATAGAAAAAAATTCTGCATATTCTTTGCCTTTGGTTTTTACTTCTTTGATTTTTCGCTTCTAAAAGTATTTCCAATAATTTTTGTACATGCATATATTCCTGCAAATTCGATAAATTTGAGATAATCTGCACATTTGGATCAAACTTACCTGTAGAGCTTCAGATTATCTTCGGAAAGTTTAAGAGAAAAGATTTTAAAAATGCTGAAAAGCAGGAAAATTCCCACCTCGTTTTAATGTATTATTCACGCAACCCCCGGCTGCAGGAAAAACGCCTGTGCAACCCCTGGGTTCCGGCGCTGAATGGTACAGCCACCAGGCCTCGTCCCATAGACTTTGTCCGCCTCTGGATGATGCGGTAGCTGACGTTGCGGTCAAGATCCCATTATCTAGTAGACTGCGGGCCCGCGGGGTTGTTTGTAGGTACACGCCAGAGGCGCGGCTTCCAACCAGTCACCTGTGTGCAGGAGTACATCCAGTTGAAACTCCCACCAGCGAGACAGGACTCCCGGTCTTTAGCAGACGAACGTTCTTGGACCCCAATTCAACTAACTGTACTACATGTAGCTAGAAATGGCTGGTTAAGGGAATTTAAGCGAGGCATACAAAAGTGTAATTATTTAGAAGTATACTCGTAGTTACGGCTATAATTATTTGGTTGAATCCGGCTCATACTTGGTGGTCTTCCACTCTGATCCTCAGTCTCTATTCCATGCCCTGCGACAGGCGCACTCATCTTACACACATTTCATACCACGCTCATGGTACATGTACATGTAAATAAGTAAACAGACAGAAGCAAACGAGTTGAATATATCTTATGCCCCGAATTACTGGCCCTAAACTTTACCCTAAGGTTAAGATTGAAGGATTAGGAGATGGTGAGCAATGGGGGAGACCGGGCTGACGATAGAGGCTATGTAGAGGCTGTCCAGAGGCTGAAGTCACGGACGATCAGTCCGGGAGGTTAAAATCAAGTCGTGTGGTCGCCTCTAGAGTTGAGAGAGGAAGAGCAACGAACGCTTAAAAAGTGTAAGGTGGGGGGAGCGGGTGGTAAAACGAGAGTGGGAGAGAGTTTGCCGCTCAGGGCTCAAAACGGGCTCTTATTTATAGCCTTTAGATCACGCGTCACGCGATCACTTGAGCGTGATGCGTGATTATTACATAAAAAAGGCCATGACTTCTCCTTGACCTCCGTTACCAAGCAACCCTGATGACGTCACCCGCCAGCCGCGCTGTGATATGACGAGAAATTGGGATGGGGCGCAGCGGAGAAAAATGATTTATGATGGGAGAGTACGTCACAGACAGGAAAAGCTTGGGGGGATAGGGGGTCATAAAACTGTCACACGCATGAATGATTTCTAAAAAAAGAAACAAGGTGGGTTTAATTTTGACATGTTGCGCGGGGGGAGTGGAGTGGTCGATAAGCATGAGTAAACGTGATTACTCATCCCAATGAGTCATCACGGGGAGGCGCAAGAATCACAGGGAAGAAAGGGAGGGTGCGCAAAAATTAATGGGGGCCAAGGACGTGCCTACATCAATATTTATTGTATGAAACGAAATTAGGCATTTAAATAAATTTCTATGAATTTTATTTGCCTAATGATCCTCCTACTCTTAGTAGTACTTGACTGAAAGCTTCCTATCTATGATATTTTCACTGGAGATCTCTAGTTCTACTTTATACGTCCTTGACACGTCGCACTCGTAAATAAATTTAATGGGCTTTTTGCATAGCGTCTGCATTTCCATTTCCTGGTGCTGTCTGCATGTTAAAAAATAAAAAACTGACTTTGTGCGCTGTCGCTAAACGTGAAACTTCCTGCCTAGCTGGCTCGGTTCTGAAAATAAATATTTGCAGAAACTTTAGTAGTCTGCAATGTGTGACTGCCTGTCAAAGTGTATCATATAATTACTAGAACAAGTCACATGTAAAATGCATGTATGCCGACTGTGAGAATTATGCTTTGCATTGTGTTGCTTTATTTGCATTTCTGGATAGCTTCGTATTGGTTAGCCACGTGCATTGTAATGGCTTATACTATATTACTAATAGTCAAATGCTTTTAGTCTTGCCGTCACAAATCCTTGCTTATGAACATTCATGATGTGAAGATTCATGATGTGAAGATTCATGCTTGAGAACATTCATGATGTGAAGATTCATGCTTGAGAACATTCATGATGTGAAGATTCATGCTTGAGAACATTCATGATGTGAAGATTCATGCTTGAGAACATTCATGATGTGAAGATTCATGCTTGAGAACATTCATGATGTGAAGATTCATGCTTGAGAACATTCATGATGTGAAGATTCATGCTTGAGAACATTCATGATGTGAAGATTCATGCTTGAGAACATTCATGATGTGAAGATTCATGCTTGAGAACATTCATGATGTGAAGATTCATGCTTGAGAACATTCATGATGTGAAGATTCATGCTTGAGAACATTCATGATGTGAAGATTCATGCTTGAGAACATTTATGATGTGAAGATTCATGATGTGAAGATTCATGCTTGAGAACATTCATGATGTGAAGATTCATGCTTGAGAACATTTATGATGTGAAGATTCATGATGTGAAGATTCATGCTTGAGAACATTCATGATGTGAAGATTCATGCTTGAGAACATTCATGATGTGAAGATTCATGCTTGAGAACATTCATGATGTGAAGATTCATGCTTGAGAACATTCATGATGTGAAGATTCATGCTTGAGAACATTCATGATGTGAAGATTCATGCTTGAGAACATTCATGATGTGAAGATTCATGCTTGAGAACATTCATGATGTGAAGATTCATGCTTGAGAACATTCATGATGTGAAGATTCATGCTTGAGAACATTCATGATGTGAAGATTCATGCTTGAGAACATTCATGATGTGAAGATTCATGCTTGAGAACATTCATGATGTGAAGATTCATGCTTGAGAACATTCATGATGTGAAGATTCATGCTTGAGAACATTCATGATGTGAAGATTCATGCTTGAGAACATTCATGATGTGAAGATTCATGCTTGAGAACATTCATGATGTGAAGATTCATGCTTGAGAACATTCATGATGTGAAGATTCATGCTTGAGAACATTCATGATGTGAAGATTCATGCTTGAGAACATTCATGATGTGAAGATTCATGCTTGAGAACATTCATGATGTGAAGATTCATGCTTGAGAACATTCATGATGTGAAGATTCGTGCTTGAGAACATTCATGATGTGAAGATTCATGCTTGAGAACATTCATGATGTGAAGATTCATGCTTGAGAACATTCATGATGTGAAGATTCGTGCTTGAGAACATTCATGATGTGAAGATTCGTGCTTGAGAACATTCATGATGTGAAGATTCATGCTTGAGAACATTCATGATGTGAAGATTCATGCTTGAGAACATTCATGATGTGAAGATTCGTGCTTGAGAACATTCATGATGTGAAGATTCATGCTTATGAACATTCATGATGTGAAGATTCATGCTTGAGAACATTCATGATGTGAAGATTCATGCTTGAGAACATTCATGATGTGAAGATTCGTGCTTATGAACATTCATGATGTGAAGATTCATGCTTGAGAACATTCATGATGTGAAGATTCATGCTTGAGAACATTCATGATGTGAAGATTCGTGCTTGAGAACATTCATGATGTGAAGATTCATGCTTATGAACATTCATGATGTGAAGATTCATGCTTGAGAACATTCATGATTGTGAAGATACATGATGTGAAGAATCAATATTGTGAAGATACATGATGTGAAGATTCATGCTTGTGAAGATTCATGCTTGAGAATATTCATGCTTTAGAATATTCATGATTGTGAAGATTCATGCTTGTGAAGATTCATGCTTGAGAATATTCATGATTGTGAAGATTCATGATTGTGAAGAATAATGCTTGTGAAGATTCATGTTCGAAAAGATTAATGATTGTGAAGATTCATGCTTGTGAAGAATCATGATTGTGAAGATTCATGCTTGTGAAGATTCATGCTTGAGAATATTCATGATTGTGAAGATTCATGCTTGTGAAGATTCATGCTTGAGAATATTCATGATTGTGAAGATTCATGCTTGTGAAGATTCATGCTTGAGAATATTCATGATTGTGAAGATTCATGATTGTGAAGAATAATGCTTGTGAAGATTCATGTTCGAAAAGATTAATGATTGTGAAGATTCATGCTTGTGAAGATTCATGCTTGAGAATATTCATGATTGTGAAGATTCATGCTTGTGAAGATTCGTGCTTGTGAAGATTCATGATTGTGAAGATTTATGCCTGTGAAGATTCATGATATGAAGATTACGATCATGCTTTAGAAGATTCATGATTGTGAAGATACATGATGTGAAGATTCACGCTTGTGAAGATACATGATGTGAAGATTCACGCTTGTGAAGATTCATGCTTGTGAATATTCATGCTTGTGAAGATCCATAATTGTGAAGATTATTGTTTTTGAAAAATTCATGCCAGCCTCGATGATTGGCAAATGTTTTTCTGCTTCAAATCTTGCTGTAGAATTAGGGTTAAAGTTAAGGTTAGAGATAAGGTTATAAAGGTTTGGGTTAGTCTCGGCAGCCAACAACGTAGACCCACTTTTTGCCCGTGCTTAGTTCAAATCTTCTTACAGGTAGCTTCGGAGCACCTGTAGAACGTCCTGAAAATTTGTCGAGTTGACTTGACTGGCAGAAAACCCAAAAAACAAATATCCTTTCCTTTAGTAAGATTCTGCAACTTTCTCAGCAATTGTAAGAATTTTTGTGCTTAGATTTGACAAAAGGATTTACTAAATGTTTGGAATTTAATTCTGCGCAAGCTGAAAGCCTTGTACAAATCAATGTCAGGCTTGGCTTGCGTGATTGTAAAGTGACAGCTTCAGTAAAGAATGGGTGCCGAGAAGGACCAACTGGCCCAGGCGAAAGCTCCAGTCTCTTGCCATTCAAACAAAGGCCGCATGACTGCATCAATTATTTAAAGACTTCCGAAGAAAAATTTCCGCAAAAAAAACCTACCACTAACCTCTTATAGCAGGCCCGCAAAGTACCTCTTCTCATTCAGCGTCTGCTCTACAGAATCCTTCAGTGACCACACAGCATATCCTCTCTCCCACATCGCTCGCTTCTTCTCGCCCCCTCCCTTCCAGAAAAGAGCCTTACCGATGCCTCCCGCTGGTTGGTCCAATGCAAATTTGCTCCTCAAAATTCCTTTCCGCTTCACTGTAGCCCGTGGCAACCTATTTAAATTCTGCAACCTTCCATAATTCTGCAACAATTCTGCAAAGTGCAAAGCAGGAAAGAACAATAATCAACAGAAATAATCTTACTTCAAACCAGTGCCGATCAGACAGTAGTCATTGTTCAAGTCAAAAAAGCATGTTAATTAAGATAATAATTTCTCTCTGCTTCTATGCAACAGCAGCTGCGACTGCGACAGGTAAGAATTGGTAGTAGCGATATAAGAATAAATGAGCCCCGAGAGTTATCAGAGGCTTTAGAAGACACATCAGCACACACTGGGGGAATTGTTCGCGCTTTGACGGCCTCCGAAGCGTCTTGGGATGAAATCAGTGGCGGATCTGGGAAACAAGGCGATGGTGATAAGCTTCCTCAGGGCGGCTCACCCGCAGTGGATCGCCTGAGCGGAGCGCTACCGACGAAACACACAACAGCAGCAAACAACAGTTTATAGGTCATATAAAACAGGATCCTGAGCAGCGTCACATGATGCGCCTCCAGGCTAGGGGGGGGGGGGGTTGCCAGTATGACAATCGATGGCAATCACTTATTGTTCTCAATGGTGACGTCGCATTACTCATAATACTCGTACTACAAAATCGACTCGCCCTGCAAAATCTACTCAGAGTTTTCCACCGAGTCGGTGGCCCCGTCTGTTCCGGCCGCTGCAGTGTCCTCATGGGCTCGCAGCGACATCGAGTGCGCAGTCAAGTGCTCGGCCGCCGGGCCCGCCGCCTGCTCAGCGTCCGCCTTTCTGCCGCAGTCGGAGCTCTGTCTGATGTCCGCCGAGAAAGGCGCCGACTTTTCCGAAAAAGCTTCGCAAAGCTCCGTGCTTCGCAGGCTAACTACTGCCAGTAGTAGCGGCAGTGCTGGTAGTAGTTGGTCTCGCAATGCAAGTAAGTTATTGAAACGATTGAAGTGCGATCAAATATTTCGATTTTTTAGAACTGCTGACCTCATATGCCCGTTCATGCGTAACAATTTCAGGCTACGTGACCATCGCTGACCGTACGTTTCGCATCATCCAGCACCGATCGAAGGGAGCGCTTAGCTTTGCTCAGAACTGGACTAACTACGAGCACGGGTTCGGGGATGACGTCGACTTTTGGATCGGTGAGTCAGCTCAGACAGTGCCATGGTGGCATCGGTAGAAGAAACCAGTGTGCAACCACGTGGATCATAATTTCAGGCCTTCGCACCATCAACGAGCTGACGGGCAGCACGCCGAGAGTGCTGCGGGTGGAGGCCGTCACCTGGGCTGACGAACTCTTCATCGCCGAGTACTCCGGCTTCACCGTAGGCGATGCCAGCACCAACTACACCATGACTTACACCTCGTACCTGACCGCCAGCTCCAACATGACGGGAGACGCTCTGGCCTACCACAAAGGCAGCCAGTTCTCCACTATGGACCGGGACAACGATGGCAGGTCCGGCTCCAGCTGCTCCGTGGCTCACTGCGGTAACGGCGGCTGGTGGTACTCGAGCTGCGCCTACTGCAACCCGAGCGGCGTCTACGAGACCTCCGCCATCGCTGATTCGCTCAAGAAGATGATGTGGAAATACGCCACTGGTGGCACCTATGCCGCTCTGAAAAGCATCCAGCTGATGGTGCAAGTGTGAATCCGCTGAACTTCCACCGAAAATTTCAAGCAAACTCAACTCAAGCAAGCATGTTCCCGTAGTTGAATGAGATCTGTTTTTCTTTGACTGCAGAACCAAGTTATCGATTTCTGCCGTTCTTACTACCTAAACTCTGGGCCTTTTAAAGACAGGAAGCAAAAAACTCAAGTTGGTTTAAAGTATCTATCTTTCTGTAAGCATCGTGAAATTCTCTAGTTTTACTGTGACTTCGCCACAATAAATGCAGTCAGACCAGTGTTTTTTCACTGTTGATCGGTACCCGAGTTGGGGTATCAAGCCTCTGAGTAGTACCCCATTTCGGAGGAGTAATACCCATGGAATTCCGAATACTTGAGTTCTTATAAAAATCGTGACTCGTGGCCTTAAAATCGAACAAATTGATTCAAAGTTTAAATTCAGTTGCTAATAATTCAAAGTATTTGACTGCAAGGTTTATGGTTTCTGGTGCCATTTGCTGAACAAGTTAGATTTTGAACTTTTGACTAAGTCAGATAGCGTTACAGTATCGCATTGACAAGGGCACAAGGGCCCTGCGGCTGTGGGCCATCTGACAATTCTAACCCTCCCTCTAGGGGGGGGCTTCATAGGGAACTTCATAGAATTTCACAACGCCGAAAGTTCTGCATGGTCCTTGTTACATGTGTATTAAGTTTTCTACCATGTGAAATTTCGGTCTTGTGAAAGCGACCACTGTCTCTCTCACTCTTAGTCTGACTCTCCCCACGAGTGGATGTGCAAAGATCAATACTGTCCCAGCCCAGCTTAGAAAGGATTTACTCGTACTTCCCCTTTCCTCTTTTTTGCTTGTTTTGTTTGCTTGGCCATTCTGGCTCCAACATGCTCCCTCGACATGCTCCACCGACATGCTCCACCGACATGCTCCACCGATATGCTCCACCGACATGCTCCACCCACATGCTCCCCGACATGCTCCACCGACATGCTCCACCGACATGCTCCACCAACATGCTCCACCGACATGCTCCACCGACATGCTCCACCGACATGCTCCACCGACATGCTCCACCGACATGCTCCACCGACATGCTCCATTAACATGCTCCACCGACATGCTCCACCGACATGCTCCACCGACATGCTCCACCGACATGCTCCACCAACATGCTCCACCGACATGCTCCACCGACATGCTCCACCGACATGCTCCACCAACATGCTCCCCCGACATCCACACCAACTCCGGTCTTCCACGATTCGGGGTCTATATGATTGAGCTGGGCCTGCTCAAGCAGCAGAGCATATCGCTCCTACAGTGCGCTCTCATATGTACTGCGACTGACACGTTCGACGACACTACCCTACAAAGGAGGTCACTGCTCTCAAGGCTAGGTAGAGCGAAGTCTGTAGAGTGGAGTCTGTAGAGTGGAGTCTGGACAGTGGAGTCTGTAGAGTGGAGTCTGTAGTGGAGTCTGTAGAGTGGAGTCTGTAGAGTGGAGTCTGTAGAGTGGAGTCTGTAGAGTGGAGTCTGTAGAGTGGAGTCTGTAGAGTGGAGTCTGTAGAGTGTTTTTGGTTGCCTAAACCAGTGTTGACACTAAATGTTTTCTAAAGAATATTCTAAAGATTTTTTATAAATAAAATTAAAAACAAGCCGATAAAGAGCTCTTAGCGGTATTCATGTACAGGTTTGATAAATTAGCAGGCGCACAAAGTGGGAGGTGAATTCAATGCGAATATCCTATATTTTTACGACGCTAAAAGAAGCTTGCGAACAAAAAATGAATTGTAAAAGTTTACGAAAGCAAAAAGCATTAATTTCTAAAAATTTGGACCGTTCTGCCTACGGAAGGCGGGGGTGCATTTGACCGGTCTTTTCGGCTGGTTTGAGCCCATAAAGTTTATGTTTTTACAATTTGTATATCCACCGAAAATCTCAGGTTATACAGTCATGCACCGCAGTGACTGTCTAAATTTTTGCTGATTCATTAATTTTTTGCTGTGTTCATTTTTACTCAAAATTTGACTCGAATCCGCACACCGATCAGTGACGGTCAATCGCAGATTTTCCTCTGCTTATCGGTGATGCAAGTCTCGCACTTGACGTCGCAGCACCACACGAATCGACAGTTGCACTTGTTGTCCACGTGTTTGTAGTGCTCGATCCTGTAGGTGCCCGAGCAGCAGATACTGCTGCAGCTGCCATTGTTAATGCTGCACACCCGCTGGTGCACGCCCGGCAGGCTCCAGACTTGGTTGGGCTCGCAGAAGAAATCCTCGCTCACAGATTCGTAGTAGACCAGGTCCCGCCGACGCGGAAGGCTGCCGGGCTGCTGCGGCGAGCGGCCAGCTTTCACCAGGTTCAGCCGGCGACGTCGGCGTCTTCGCTGTCGCTGGCCTCGGCGACGCTTGTGACGTTGCTGACGAAGCTGCTGAGATGATCGGCCTCCTCGACGAGACTTGCGAGACTGCAGATCCTGGTCCAGGTAGATCTTCACCGGACTGGCTGTTTTGTTACAAAACAATTTTCAGTTTCTGGTTCGTTTTATGAGACCTTAAAAGTGAACTTTATTCAATTATACGCTCGTTAGTCCCTCACCTTGCTCCACCTTGACAGCTTCTTTGTACTGATACTTCAAAAATTCGCCGATTTTTTGAAAGCTGGCCACCTCGCGCCAGCAGATGTTATGCGTGCAGCTGCCGCTGGTGCCGTGACAGACGCATTTTACTCCCATCGTGCGAACCACCGCCTGCAATTTTAAGTTGGCGATCAAATTTGTTTGCGCACTACGAAGTGGGCCTGAAGCAACACACCAACAAAATATGCTATGGCTAGTTGGTTAAAGAAGACGACGTCACAGAGAACGCCTCAAGACTTTGGCGCGAACTTGTCCAGCTGTTGACGAGCTCCTCGATGGCCGAGACAGCGACGCGAGGTCGTCAGCGCAGCCAAGCACTCAAGCCGCCTCTCGGGTTGGCTTAAGCCCACGAAGCCCGATAGGCTGTTTAGCGTCAACATAGCAACGCTAAACATCGCCACGATTAGAGCAGTTTATTTAAGAAAACTCCCGAATAAAGTGGCATTTAGAAAAACATATGATGATGAATAATTTCAAGGCACCTCTTGAACCTTCCCTCAATGCCACTAACGATTTAGTTATACCTATAGCAACTGGTATCGTTGACCCATCGAAGGAAAAAACATTAGCAAGCAAGACAACAAAATCAACCAAGACGCTGAATTTGTGGATCTCTTCAAGAGACTTGGATGCCAACGAAAGACGATTATTTTTCGCGCGAACCTGCAGCTGCTGCGTGTGAAATCTTTTTGAACAAATGTGGCCTTCCAGCTGGAATTCTGTGGTGCTGTGTCTGTAAATCAATAGCCACCTGTGCTGCAAGTTAAGCAGAGTTGGCTATGGTTAGTACAGACATAAATCCCTGGAACAACCACCGCGCTGCGATAGGAATTACAGCGTCAGAGTTGCGACCCCCACAATGTCAGCACTGCACAAGCACCGTAACCTCAACCCTCAGATGTTTCGGATCTCCCTACTTAAGCCAATAAAAAGTCACCCAGGCTTTACCCTCCGTCCAGCGTTGAAGTTGTGCAGCATGGCCAGGTGGCGCACATCGCGGCCGCTCTCTGGCCGGTCCAGCAGTTTGCGGCTTATCGCACCGGCGAAGCGCACGTTGTGGTCGCAGCCGGCGTATCTGGCCGCGGCCGGGGAAGCAGCCGATCGTAGCGGCGACAGGCCGCGTTCCGGGTCGTCTTGAGTCACCCGACAGGGGCAGCAGCGCAGCGACCGGCGACACTCTGAGGCGATGGACGCGGTGACACCTGCCGACACTATGGCCAGGGCGAAGGCGGTCTCCGGGATGCCTGTGGCAGTTTCGGCGAGGGAAATCATTTAGTTTCCAGAATGGTTCCAGAATGGTTCCAGAATGGTTCCAGAATGGTTCCAGAATGGTTCCAGAATGGTTCCAGAATGGTTCCAGAATGGTTCCAGAATGGTTCCAGAATGGTTCCAGAATGGTTCCAGAATGGTTCCAGAATGGTTCCAGAATGGTTCCAGAATGGTTCCAGAATGGTTCCAGAATGGTTCCAGAATGGTTCCAGAATGGTTCCAGAATGGTTCCAGAATGGTTCCAGAATGGTTCCAGAATGGTTCCAGAATGGTTCCAGAATGGTTCCAGAATGGTTCCAGAATGGTTCCAGAATGGTTCCAGAATGGTTCCAGAATGGTTCCAGAATGGTTCCAGAATGGTTCCAGAATGGTTCCAGAATGGTTCCAGAATGGTTCCAGAATGGTTCCAGAATGGTTCCAGAATGGTTCCAGAATGGTTCCAGAATGGTTCCAGAATGGTTCCAGAATGGTTCCAGAATGGTTCCAGAATGGTTCCAGAATGGTTCCAGAATGGTTCCAGAATGGTTCCAGAATGGTTCCAGAATGGTTCCAGAATGGTTCCAGAATGGTTCCAGAATGGTTCCAGAATGGTTCCAGAATGGTTCCAGAATGGTTCCAGAATGGTTCCAGAATGGTTCCAGAATGGTTCCAGAATGGTTCCAGAATGGTTCCAGAATGGTTCCAGAATGGTTCCAGAATGGTTCCAGAATGGTTCCAGAATGGTTCCAGAATGGTTCCAGAATGGTTCCAGAATGGTTCCAGAATGGTTCCAGAATGGTTCCAGAATGGTTCCAGAATGGTTCCAGAATGGTTCCAGAATGGTTCCAGAACACCAACCCTTTTTCAAAAGCTGGCCGAAGATGTTTCCCGCCTCTGCCCTGTAGTTCTGGGGTAGCCGGGAGCAGTTCCACCGCTCCGTGCTCATCTGTCGCTCGCACTCGTGCAACGCCAAGTTGACGCCCTGCAGCGCCGCTCGGATCGCGGCCGGATCGAAGCCGCAGCGCCTGGCGGAGAAGGTCGCCCACTGCTGCCGGGTGAAGTGGCTCCTAGCCTTGAACAGGTCGAAGTCAGGCCTAAGATAAGCCTCGTGCAGCGACCTGCGTGTTTCAGTTGAGGCTGGAATTTTTGTCTTTGCGGTTACTTTTTAATACCAATAGGAGTACTAGTACTTTGCGAAGCATTGAATCATGATGAGTCCCAAACCGATGAGTCCCAAACCGATGAGTCCCAAACCGATGAGTCCCAAACCGATGAGTCCCAAACCGATGAGTCCCAAACCGATGAGTCCCAAACCGATGAGTCCCAAACCGATGAGTCCCAAACCGATGAGTCCCAAACCGATGAGTCCCAAACCGATGAGTCCCAAACCGATGAGTCCCAAACCGATGAGTCCCAAACCGATGAGTCCCAAACCGATGAGTCCCAAACCGATGAGTCCCAAACCGATGAGTCCCAAACCGATGAGTCCCAAACCGATGAGTCCCAAACCGATGAGTCCCAAACCGATGAGTCCCAAACCGATGAGTCCCAAACCGATGAGTCCCAAACCGATGAGTCCCAAACCGATGAGTCCCAAACCGATGAGTCCCAAACCGATGAGTCCCAAACCGATGAGTCCCAAACCGATGAGTCCCAAACCGATGAGTCCCAAACCGATGAGTCCCAAACCGATGAGTCCCAAACCGATGAGTCCCAAACCGATGAGTCCCAAACCGATGAGTCCCAAACCGATGAGTCCCAAACCGATGAGTCCCAAACCGATGAGTCCCAAACCGATGAGTCCCAAACCGATGAGTCCCAAACCGATGAGTCCCAAACCGATGAGTCCCAAACCGATGAGTCCCAAACCGATGAGTCCCAAACCGATGAGTCCCAAACCGATGAGTCCCAAACCGATACATAGATACCTAGATACCTACCGACAAACCATTTTTAGTGTATTGGATGTTGAAAATTAACTATAATGCAGCAATCAAATTGGAGACTATGCAGTCAGGCGCGAGCTACAACTGAGCAGGATTCACTTTAAATGCAAATTTCAAAGTTTGCCAATCAAGGCGAAGCAGAAATTAAAGCAGAGATCGGGCAACTCAACTGCGACAGAACTGAATCTTTCCGAGGCTCGGCATGAAGCAGATTGAGATCATTACTGAGCGCTATAATTGACCTCGAGGCTTAGAGCTACAGCTTGCGGCAAAGGCACTATTTATTTCGAAATTTAATGAGCCCTCAAATTTGTGCACAAACTTTGACCAAATTTGCTTTCGCATGTAGCGATGAGTTCTAGCGCTGAGAAAAGGCATCGCGACAGAATTGCAAGTTAAAACTGAACCTGGACAGGTTTGATTCTTAATATGTCGCTTTAAAGGCAAGGTTAATTTGGGAATGGACAGATTAGCAAGCAGTTATGGAGGTCAGGCTTCAAGAGTGAATTACTCATAGGACCAAGGCCTCAAGAGTGAATTACTCATAGGACCAAGGCCTCAAGAGTGAATTACTCATAGGACCAAGGCCTCAAGAGTGAATTACTCAGATCGTCAAGGCCTCAAAGGAACTGTTCGGATGACTAAGTACTCAAGGGAACTGCTCAGATGACTAAGTACTCAAGGGAACTGCTCAGATGGCCAAGGCTCATTCATAACGTCATCAAGAGCCATCAAACCACACCACTAATGTACAAGCTTCATTTGATGTCGATGTGATCGGGCCTTTTTAAAAGCAACTCACCACCATCGAGTGCCTTTCAGGTGCACATCGACTGATGTCGGATGCAGACTGCCGCCACCGATCAGCGCTGCTGACTGTGCAGCGGAGGGGTGGGAGGCATCAGCTGCGAAGCGAACCAACAGAAGGACGAGCAGCAGCATTTGAAGGTTTGATCGGTTCATTTGGACTGACCGTTTCTTTTTGGTTTCCAAAAGAATCATAGTTCTTGCTTGATCTCCTCCCGAATTTTTCTGGTTTTTAATGATGGAGACAAAACTCTCAGGTGTTGGGACCAGCCAATGGCGGGGAAGCACCGGGTCTCGGCCAGGGACATCTTAAGTTAAAATGCTGGACAGGCAACTAAGTTCTGGTTGGGCCGTTTTGCTGCAAGTGAAGTTTCAAAGGACCCGACCGAGGACAAAGATGGGAAGAAAATCGCGCTTCCATTTTTTGCAAATAAGCACTGATTTTATAGCTGAATGAACTACATACACATCGACAAAAACAGAGAGTTTATGCAGAAACTTGCAACATAGAAAAGTGTGAAGACACTTTTTTAAAGCCACCGTTCATAGTTAAAAATGCTTCTCAATTGAACCTTCAGTAGATAGAAAACTCTGTCTTATAAAATGATACCTACTCTAAACTACATTTTACGAAATACAGCTAAAACTCGAGGACTCCTTGTTCAGATCAGAACAGAATGCAGAGGAGGAAAGGTTTTTACTGCCTCCCGCATCGCACGGCCAGAAAAGTTGTTAATTCGCCGCCCCATCAAAACTGAAGGAATATTTGAAGAAGTATGCCTGCATATGCCAGCCAGACATAGATCTGTATAGAATCAGCTTTGGAGAAAATTCGAGGTTTTATCAGCGAGGCGGAGATAACTGTAGTCTTTCCGGCTGGCATAACAAGCCGGTTTTTGGTTATAGCCGACAATAAAGTCAAATTAGTTTCCTACGGAGAATTTTACACCTCTTTCTGAGTCACGCCCCGCATAGGCATTCCTAATAAGACTTCTCTTAAAAATTTGCCATTGAAATGTGAGCGAGATATGTATTTTGATGAGTATAAGGGCAATGGCAAGTCGTAACTGTGTCTGAGAAGAGTATGAAAATAAATTAAACATCCAACTTTGCCACATTTTTGGTATCACCATGTTAATTTCTTTAATTGCACTTCCGCTCTTCCTAATATCATTTTTTGCTGCTTAGCCTGAGTTGGTTTCACCACTTTACAAGCACCTAAACCAGTTTACATGTACCTAAACCAGTTTACATGTACCTAAACCAAGTTTACATGTACCTAAACCAGTTTACATGTACTTAAACCAGTTTAAATGTACCTAAACCAGTTTATTTACATGTACCTAAACCAAGTTTACATGTACCTAAACCAAGTTTACATGGACCTAAACCAAGTTTACATGTACCTAAACCAAGTTTACATGTAGCTAAACCAGTTTACATGTACCTAAACCAGTTTAAATGTACCTAAACCAGTTTACATGTACCTAAACCGAGTTTACATGTACCTAGACCAGTTTACATGTACTTAAACCAGTTTAAATGTACCTAAACCAGTTTACATGTACCTAAACCGAGTTTACATGTACTATAGCCTCATGGATAGACATATACTCCCTTGCCAGTATCCAGCAGAATTGCTCAAAATCAAAGCTGACAAACTTGTACATGTAATTGCTCAACCTCCAATAAAATGCATGACGGCTGGACCACATATCGGAGTGAGAGTGAGAGATAGAGAGAGAGAGAGAGAAATTCCCAAGTTAGGGCTAAAAACTGCATGGTAAAATTCCCAGGTTCCTGCTTTAAAGTATTCAGAACGATACAGGTTCAGAGTCTGTCAGAGTTATTAATTAATTTAAAAAATATGGTGGCTCATTTTCAGAAAAATGTGAAATTGCTGGGAAATTGGAACACGGATCCCCCCCCCGCTGGACTTCTTCGACCTGCGACATTCTGCGCGCAAAGTGGCTGCTGATTCAGTCACCCGACGGTTATGCGTCTATAGCCAAGGGTCCAGCTAGCTGCGAAAATAACTGCACGTGAGGTGCACAGTTAAGTGTCTCTCACCCCTCTGTTGCTGCCTCTAGCGGGACTGCCTCAGTTTATGGGCGAGGGTGCCGCCACACTGCCACGGGTGGGAATTAAGTGTCGGGAGTCCGGCATCCTGGTCTCTCCCCGGTGGCAGGTAAGGGTATTGGGGAGAGATTTTTTATTATCCTCACGATTCCTGCGTTCTTACGGATCGACAGCTGCTTTTGAAAAGGGGGCAGAGGAAAAAGTTTTCAAAACTAGGAAAAGTCGCATTTCAACTTTGTTAAATACGAGATTGCTCGCCTTCACTCTCGAATTGCACGATCAATGCGGTAGGCCCCGAGCAAGTCTGCTTCTCGGAATTTATGACAGACGCTTGCGTCCATAGTCGGCTGTTTGGGTTGAGGACCGGAGGGATTCATCAAATTTGCAGGTGCGCAAGCAAGTATCTTCCTAGACTGTGTGTGCATGTAGTCACTTTTTCTGTCTTCAATATCTAGAGATTATTACGAGCGGTGTACTCATCATTAGTCTCAGAAATGATCGGACACGGTGCTCCGAGGCCTTGAAACGGACGGTGCCAGGTCGCAGCTTTTCCAGATTGTGACGCCGCACTGCTGTACAACGCTGAGGCTCTCAAGGGCTGCTCGATCGAGTCCGAGACACCGCGTCAGCCAGCTCACTTCAGAGAGCATCACGTGACCGATTTTGGAACTCGACTGTTTAAACTGGGGATTTTTCTCTCGGAATGCCTCAGGCTCCTGTCAAGGCCGTCAAGGACATGTACGTAGAATATGAGATTAACAGAATCCTAATTTTCTAAAGGAAAGGCTATAAAACATTAAGCATCTAAGAAACGTATTATTTTTCACCATACTTAAGTAGTTTTTGGTCCCAGTTTCACTTGTGCTCCGCGCTGTTCTAACTTCAAGACTGACAGCATGTTAGAGTCCTACTGAAGCCTCTACTGCGACTCCGATCCTTGTGGCGACAACACCGGCTTCTCTTGTAGCAGCATCTCAATTTCATGAATTTCAATTTCAAAACAATACGGAATGCACAAATGCCTTGCCATTGGAAACATGTAAACAAAATGCCAGCACCGCATTAATTAATATGCGTGCAGCATTGCATCGCCAGTTTCCGATGAGCTGAACTGAAGTGCTGAGCTGGGCGGAGTGCGTGACCGGATTCAGTCAGGGCGAGAGTCTCAACTACTGGATGGGACTAAAGGAGTGTGGATCAAGTCCGCTGGAGTCAACGACTGGACAAAATTGTCCACTGGCGGATAAAATTGTCCCAAGGGCCGCTAGAACTGTTTCCAACGGGTACAGCTAGTTTTCCGCTGGCTATTTTTTCGTTTAAAAATCCAAACTCAAGAGAGGATTGCGCCATTCCCTGTCTTTTTCTGCAAGGCCAGAGATGCTCAGCATGTTTGAGAACACACTTTTTTTCAACTTTTATTTTGGAGCTACATGTAATTATCATGTAATTATCAATGTTCATCTTGAAATTCAGAGCGCGCTCAGTCACCCCGCCTCTAAACTCAAGTCATCAAAAGCGCGGCGTCCCGGGATGCCAACACACGGAGCAAAACTGCGGAATTTCAAATAACTGCTGTCTCACGGCGCAATGCATTCTCTGCTCTTCATCTGACGCTGTCATGGCGACTGCAACAGCCACAGACTCCGGCTGGGGGGGGGGGAGGGGCGCCAACGAGGCGACCTCGCCGAATACCTTGAGCGCCCTTTGCCCAGGAGCGTGGTCAGGGGGGCAGTGGGCCACAGCCCCAATTACGAGTAATAAACAGGCAAAAATTATGGCGCCCTATCAGAGTAGTTGTGGCAACCCCCCCCTCTTAAAAGATTTGCGCCCCTGTTCTTATTTTTAGTCGTTCTTCAACAGCTATAGATTGGCGCCATGCACCGTTGCTTGCGCCCTCTTGATGCTGGCGGCCACTATTATTGCTGCAGCCTCCATATGATGGCGCCCTGGGCTGGCGCACCCATGTTAGATGAGCAAAAACACGAAACGAAAAAAATTCGAAAAGAATCTACATGCAGTCCTCAAGGACTACTCAATGATTCTTTGCAAAAATATATGCGAAGCAATCAAAAGCAAGCAGGCAAATAATAATTATGTACATAACACCAAAACATCCAAATTTC